>JASAMV010000804.1:0-88876 GCA_030248065.1 Rhynchonema sp. JSB1_4
GTCCAGCCACGAACTCATGAGACGACTTATTTTGAAGTTGACTTGAACGGATCCAATAACGTTCCGGTTCCACGTATTTCGGAAATGAAAGAAAGAGAAATGCATGTCTTTTTTAAAAACACGCTCTCCACCTCGGTGCGTAAATTCCCCTTTCACTCCCAAAACATTTGTGTGTTGAACAACGTTGCTGGTCGCGTAAGCACGCAACAAATTGAGGTCAGCCAGCTGGAAGTTGTCATCATGTCTCTCATCCCGATCTCTTTCTTTTGTTTGCGAAAACCCGTGTAACCGGAGCATTTTTGAATCTGGCCAAGCAAGCTTTAAAAACAGTCGTCTCATGAGCACGTGGCTGGACTATAGATTATATCGTTTTCGTTACGGTGTTGTGCCTTGTTACCGTATACATACAGTAACCATTTGCTTGCGGGGGTGACCCGCCTTGCACTTGCATGGTTGTCTCACCTTGTTCAATCATGCGCATCGCACACGCGCGCGCAACACACTGCAAACAACACACATGCACACACACACACACAAACACACACAAACGCGCCAGCCAGCTGTGCTGACTGTGCTGCTGCTTGTTTGTTTATAAGGCACGTGTTTAGCAGCTTGGTCAACACTGCTTTATAGCCGAACCGGTAAGTAGTCGGACTCACAACCGGAAGGTCGAGGGTTCGAGTCCACCTTAGGCGCTCGAAACTTTTTTCGCACAAAACTTCTCCCGGGACTTTTAGTCACCTCAGCCCGGGCACGGGCCAGCACCGCGGGACTTTTAGTCACGGGCCCCGGGGCTTTTAGTCACCTCATCCCGGGCCCGGGCCCCGGGCCCCCGGGACTTTTAGTCGGTCCCATTGTTCCTCCGCAAGGCAATGTCAGAGAAAACGGCGCACAAAAATAAAATAAAAACCGATTTCTAAGCCGACCGGAAGCAGTGGTGTAGCTACCCAGGCGGGGCGGCAACCTACTGTACCACCCAAAATGCGGGGCGGCAACCTACCTACTGTACCAGCCGAGCTAGGGGGGGGGGGGCCCACCGGGGGGGGGGGTCCTATGCAAAACGAAATTTTTTAATGCAAAAAAAGAAAGGAAAAGAAGCCCACAACCACTAATCCCGCGGCGGGCGGCCTTTTTTCTGCCTACTACCAAAAAAATATGCTAATTTAAGGCAAATTAAACCCAAAAGTGGAAGATTTGGGGGGGGGGGAGGGGGGGCAACCTACCTACTGTACCAGGGGAGGGGCGGCAACCTACCTACTGTACCAGGCGAGGGGCGGCAACCTACCTACTGTACCTTGGGGGGGGACCCCCCCCCACCCCCCCAGCCACACCATTGACCGGAAGGAACCGGAACAGCACTGGATCCTGTCAAGCTTTTCAGCTGTGAATAGAGTGTCATGAGCTGATGGGTAGGGTTAGAGGTCGGGGGGGTACCCGACACCCGACAGCCGACACCCGACATCTGGAAAAACCCGACACCCGACACCCGACATCTGAGAAAAAAAGCCGACACCCGACACCCGACAGTTGTAAAAAAACCCGACACCCGACATCTAGTTTTTGAAAAAAACCCGACACCCGACACCTGTTTTTGTAACAAAAACAGGCAAATTTTTGCTCATTTGCATCGTTAGTGCAATTTTTTGGCTCGGGTTACTGAATTCAAGTATTTTCACACGAAATAAACACCAAAATGTCACATTCTGCGTCTTCGGAAACATTTGATCCGAAGAAAATTTTCTCCCAAAATTCTTCTCTCAGCAAAACTGATGTTTTGAACCGTAAGTGTCGGGTGTCGGCTGTCGGGTGTCGGGTCCAAAAAAACCCGACACCCGACATCTGGGGGTACCCGACACCCGACACCCGACACCTACACTTTTTTGGCACCCGACACCCGACACCCGACAGCCGACACCCGACATCTCTCTAACCCTACTGATGGGTGGACTGACCAGGTTCCCCTGTTTTTCAATAAAAATGCAGCTGGTGGCCTTTCCAAAATTATTTTTGTATGTTCCCGCCGGTTGGGCCGATTCAATCGCTTTGATCTCGGCCGATATGGATCTGATCGTGGTAGCGTTCTGATTGCGCAGATCTCGGCCACAAGTTGAAGTTATAAAACGAGTATTTTTAGCAATGAGTCCCCCTTTAACGGGCGAAGCGCGCGATTTTTTTACTTTTGAAGTGTTCGAGATTAAAAATCTTGCGATTGCGATTTAGTTTGACACTGATCGACTGATCCACCTGACACTGACCTACAACGAGATCCGGAAAACACCTGAAAAATAAACACATATAATTGTGTGTGTAGAATCGTGTGAAAACGTAGTTGGGTAATTTGAGCCTTGAGGTAAAAACCACTGATTTTACCGTAAAAACCTAAATAGAAGGAAGGGGGGCTCTATTAACTCACTGACCCCATTTTGGGGGGCTCTATTCCGGGGGGCCTCTATTAATTCACTGACCCGAACCTGAAAAAATTGTTCCCAAAAATACCCCCAAAAACCACTAAAAAGGGGTTACTTTGAAAGGATGTTTTTTCGCTTGTACCGTATTGTCGGAAATAGAACCCGGGGGGTCTATTTTTTCACTGGGGTCATTTTGGGGGGGTTCAATTTATGGGGGGGTCAATTATGGGGGGGGGGGGTTATATTTTTCATTTGCCCCCCCCCCCCCCGACTAAAAAAATCATTGTTAATAATGCCCCTAAAAATGGCCTGTTTAGGGTATTTTCTGCCTTTAACAGCGTTAAATATGCTTAAGACGGTTTGCCTGAGAAAATCGACCATTTTTGAGGCAAAATAAAATTTTTGACTTTTGGGTGCCAAATTAACGTGCTTGGTTAGTTAGATAAGCCGACCAATTTTTTCGGCCCAACTCAGCTTATTTCCTGAGATATGACCATTTTTGTATGTTCCACCTGCGCACCCATTTCGCACCTGGACAAAAAAATTGAAAACGTCATAACTTGGACTAGCATGAACCGTTTTGAAAAATTTAAATAACATTCGCATTCTAGGCTCCAGCAGAAGCTTTCTGACCAACGTGTGCTAAATGGTTGTACAGGGTGACTCAAAAACTTATTATCGAAAAAAAATTTTTTCCCAAGTTTTGGTCAATGTTCAAGCGAAAAAAGTTCTTAACGGATTGTGGTCGCATGAAAAGCGGATAACGGTTTCATGTTCCCAAGGCATTTTACTGCAACTTTTGCAAAGATACTTGGGCGCGCAAATGTATTAATAAAAAAATACAACCGCATGAAGTCATCCACCCACCCACCCACACACGACCGCCAATAGTGCGCACGCAGCAGGCAAAGGAGATCTGCTGCCTGCCTGCATGCTTGTTATGTGCGCATGTGGATAATATGAGCAGATGCAAACAGTTTCTGCATCCAATGACACAACATAATGTTTATTACACACAGTGTGACTCAAAAGTTTCTGACCTTGGTGAAAGGTTTTTTGTGATCAGTCGTTTACCGGAACTCATTAGGCTTTAAATGAGGTCCATAACACCGATGTTACATGAACTTCACACTCTGTATTGTGTCACCCAGTGTTGCTGTGTTCATTGTCACAAAGCACATAAAAACCAAAATTCCTTGTTTTGGTCGTGATAATGAGCTACGATTATTCGTTACATGCAGAAGGTTGGTTATTTTTAATAAGCGGTTGGTTAACCAGCTGTTGGTTGTCATGAGTCTGATTCCTTTGGTGTCCTGGCATGGCTTGTGGTTGTACACCGGACCTATTTTCTATGGCTCTTAGATGGGGTAACTCCTTCTGTTAACGACACGGCTACTGCGTCGATGTTCTTGGTATGTGTAGCTCATACAACCATGTGGGTATCGCTCAAACTTTGCGACTTCAAAAACGATCAAGACTTTGATCGCACTTCAAAAACCCAAAAAAACAAAACACCCAAAACTGTTGTGAAAACACTAATAGCGATGTTTTTTATGCCGACTCACGATGTTTGCAGGAAGTGCTGGGTCAGGACCAACGACGCACTCGCCTATCTCAGCAAGCGCGCCTCTGTGTGGCAGGACATCAACGACGCGGTCGAAGGTGATGCCGTGTCCAGTCAGGGTGCGCGTGTCATTCAGTACATTCAGGACCACATCAACACCAAGTGGTGGTGGTGCGAGTACTTGGTGCCCGGTGCAACGATCAAATGGATTGCCCACATCGGTGGCATCCTGTACATCGCGTTCCAAGTGGGCAGGTTCATCTGGAATACGTACGTGCAGCGCTTCCGTGGGGTTGCTCCTGCGCCCATGCTTATGTGATTTTACCAGTATTCCAGTATTGTATCACCTTGTTCGGTTGGTATTGTAGTTGTTTGTTGTTTTTATACTGTCTTTTTAGTTTGTTGCCAAACATGTCAAAAAATAACTTCATATATACATGTATATACCAACATACATGCCTGTGCGTATACACGTACGTAACCCTGGTTGTTTTCTATTTTAACCTTTCACTTTATTGTCGCCTTGCCATCTTTGGATATTTGAACGCTTTAACTTTTCAGAGACTTTCTTGTTACATTTTACACCATGACGTTCATATACTTCGAGTTTTTTGACATTTCGAAATGCAGACAATATATGTACAACTTGCTTTCATTTGTATCAACGTAACGATATACACATTCAAGTACATAAATCCTGCTGCAGTTCTTGTATTTCTTTGAGTCCAGTTCTTTCTCACAAATAACAATAAAGCATGTACATAGCATGTCGAAAGCAAGGAATTATCAAATTGATGAACTAATTGATGATCAAATTGTGAAGGTCTTCGCGTAAGCTTGCAGATAAATTTGAATTTGAACTAAAAACACGCTTATAAGAAGCACACAGCGGTTTCTACTAAGTGTAACATAAACAGAATGTGATGTTCATCTGCAATAAAGCGCAATCAATGCAGAAAATTAGTTAAAAAAATTAAATCCAATACCGTCACACACTGCAAAATCCCAAGCTGTGGCACACTTTTGTGGTGCGAAGTTTACACGATGTCATCGCAGTGAAGCAACGATAGCTAGCATTTGCCCCACAAGCCTATGCGTTTGGGTTTCTACGTGCACTTGACATTTTCACAGCTTTTGACACAGCTAGTTTTTCTTCAACGTGCGATAATTTGGTGTCACACAGACAATGCAGCACGTTACAGACTAACAAGACAAGCACCACTCCCTGAGCACTTGAATGCCAAGATCAATGAGTTCTTGTGTCACACTGAAATGACTGGAAACAAAAAAACTTTTCACCAAGGTCAGAAACTTTTGAATCACACTGTGTGCAATAAACATTATGTTGTGTCATTGGATGCAGAAACTGTTTGCATCTGCTCATATTATCCACATGCGCACATAACAAGCATGCAGGCAGGCAGCAGATCCCCTTTGCCTGCTGCGTGCGCACTGTTGGCGGTCGTGTGTGGGTGGGTGGGTGGATGACTTCATGCGGTTGTATTTTTTATTAATACATTTGCGCGCCCAAGTATCTTTGCAAAAGTTGCAGTAAAATGCCTTGGGAACATGAAACCGTTATCAGCTTTTCATGCGACCACAATCCGTTAAGAACTTTTTTCGCTTGAACATTGACCAGAATTTGGAAAAAAAATTTTCTTCGAATATAACTTTTTGAGTCACCCTGTGCAGCCATTTAGCACACGTTGGTCAGAAAGTTTCTGCTGGAGCCTAGAATGCGAATGTTTCTTAAATTTTTCAAAACGGTTAATGCTAGTCCAAGTTATGACGTTTTCAATTTTTTTTGTCCGGGTGCGAAATGGGTGCGCAGGTGGAATATACAAAAATGGTCATATCTCAGAAAATAAGCTGAGTTGAGCCGAAAAAATTGGTTGGCTTAGCTAACTTATCAAGCACGTTAATTTGGCAGCCCAAACTCAAAAAACCTTATTTTGCCTCAACCCCGTTTGTATAGCGGTCGAACTTCTCAGGCAAACCGTCTTAAAAAGCCGTATTCTGCTGAAAACGCAAGCTTAAACAACGTTTGACACAACAACACAGCCTTACCATACCACTAATCAGTGGTACGGTGAAGGTTGGGGGTGGGGTTCTATTAATGGGGGGGGGTCAATTAATGGGGGGGTTCTATTTTTGATTTCGAGCCATTTAGGGGGGGTTCAATTAATGGGGGGGTTCTATTTCCGACAATACGGTAATCGCATTTATTCGTGTCTATTGGTCAATAAGAGGCGTATTATGTGCTCTGAACGAACAACGAACGTGCATAAATGTACCTGTGCACCACTATCAAGCGTTAATACACTACTGTATAGGGGATGTTACTTAGGGGGGGCTCAGTGTTGTAGTGGCAGGCAGATGGTTGCAATTGCAAGGTACCCTTGGGGGGGATGGATCCAGATGGTTGCAAGGTACCCCCCTACCCAGCCTCCGGAAGGTTGTAAGGTACCCCTGGGGTCCGAAAAAAGGGTGTTTTTTGCATGCTTTTTTCTGCAAAATTGGCCGAAAAAATGGTACTTTTTTGCATTTTGGCCGAAAAATTGCCCAAAATAGCTATTATATGGAGGTTTGCTATTATATGGAGATTTTTGGGGTTTTGAGGTCGAAAAACACCCATTTTTGCCTATAAAAACCATAAATTGATGGTTGCAAGGTACCCTCCGGGGTGGTTGCAAGGTACCTACCCTTCCCCCCCATCCCCCCAAGGGGTGGTTGCAAGGTACCTACTCCTTAGGGGGGGGAAATCCCCCCCCCCCATCCCCCCCAGCCACTACACTGGGGGGCTCTATTCCGGGGGGGCTCTATTAATTCACTGACCCCTTTTGGGGGGGGCTCTATTCCGGGGGCTGTATTTAGGTTTTTACGGTACACTAATTTTGGCCATTTTTGTCAAAAATTGGCACTTTTGGGACAAAATCGGGAGGATACCGCATTCCCTAAAATAGAGCCCCCCAAAATAGAGCCCCTCAAAAATACACCCCCTAAAAGGGGTCAGTGAAAAAATAGAGCCCCCAAAACAGTGGTGTAGCTAGCCAGGCGGGGCGGCAACCTACTGTACCACCCAAAATGCGGGGCGGCAACCTACCTACTGTACCAGCCGAGCTAGGGGGGTCGTACCACTTGGGGGGTCATCTGGAAACCGAAATTTTTTATGTCTATACTGAAGAAAATGTGGCCTAAAACAATAATTTCGCGCGCATCGCGCGATTTTTCGCCTATTTGCAGACAAATATGCTAATTTTATGCAATTTTAAGCCAAAAATGAATGTTTTGGGTGAAAAGTTAGGTGGGGCGGCAACCTACCTACTGTACCAGGGGAGGGGCGGCAACCTACCTACCGTAAAAACCTAAATAGAAGGCGGGGCTCTATTAACTCACTGACCCCATTTTGGGGGGCTCTATTCCGGGGGGGCCTCTATTAATTCACTGGCCCGAACCTGAAAAAATTGTTCCCAGAAATACCCCCAAACCCCTAAAAAGGGGTTTGAAAGGATGTTTTTTCGCTTGTAATCGCATTTATTCGTGTCTATTGGTCAATAAGAGGCGTATTATGTGCTCTGAACGAACAACAAACATGCATAAATGCACCTGTGCACCACTATCAAGCGTTAATACACCACTGTATAGGGGATGTTACTTAGGGGGGGGCTCTATTCCGGGGGGGGGCTCTATTAATTCATTGACCCCTTTTTGGGGGGCTGTATTACGGGGGGCTCTATTCCGGGGGAGGCTGTATTTAGTGTTTTGTACTGTACCAGGCGAGGGGCGGCAACCTACCTACTGTACCTAGGGGGACCCCCCCACCCCCCTCCCCAGTTACACCATTGCCCCAAAAGCTCCCCCAACTTGGAATTCCCCGCTTGGGGGTCGTAAAGTCAAGTTCTGTTCTGTAGTGGCTGGGGGATTCCCCCCTAAGGGGTATCTATCTCGAGCAGTGTAGTTCCTGGTCCGGAGGGGGAACAGGCGGTACCCCCTTTTTTCGGAGGGGGAACACGTACCCAGGGTAGTACTTGGGGGGGGTCCCCCCAAATTCATCTATCTATCGTCAACACTTTTTGATTTCATCTATCTATCGTCAACACTTATGGGCAAATCTATCTATCGTCAACAAATTCTGGGAACAATCTATCTATCGTCAACACATTTCAACCCCAAAATGGGTATTTTTGCCTCAAAATGGCTCAAAATCGGTATTTTTTGTCCCAAATAGGCAAAAAATCGCGCGCTACGCGCGGATTTTGTACATCTAAGTACATTTATTATTTGCACACTATTACCTACTTAGTACACTATAGACTATACTATACCTTGATTTTTGGCGACCCCCCCCCCACCATCTATCTATCGTCAACAAGTTTGGGTCGCCCGCCCCCCCAGATTTCGGACTTGGGTCATCTATCTATCGTCAACACATTTCGGGTCCCAATCTATCTATCGTCAACACCCTGACCAAGTACTACACTGCTTTTTGGGGGCTGTATTACGGGGGGGCTCTATTCCGTTCCGGGGGGGGGCTGTATTTAGGTTTTTACGGTAAAAGTCCAAAATCGCGGCCCGTTTCGGCGTAGGCCCTGACCAAGTACTACACTGCCCTCGGGTACGTCTGTTCCCCCTCCATGGTACGCCTGCCCCACTGTTCCCCCTCCGGGTACGTCTGCTCCCCCAATTTTTACCTAAAATAGGCAAATTTTGGCCTAAAATAGGCATTTTTAGACATAAAATGAGTGATTTTTAGGTCAATGTCGTCAAAAATCGCCAAAATACCCTTTTTATTGAGATTTTTCTCCTAAAAGGGGCAAAAATGAGCCAAATTTTCGACCTCAAAAAATGACTTTTCTCCAAATTTGGGTCCTCCCCCCCTTCCGGGTCCGTCCCCCTTCCCCCCAGGTGGGTACGTCTGTTCCCCCTCCGAAAAAAGGGGTACCGCCTGTTCCCCCTCCGGACCAGGAACCACACTGGGCCGAGGTAACCCACCTCTGATCTGGGCCGATTGGCCTGCCACCACACTGTAAAGACACCTTATGTACAACGTTTGTAGTTGAGTATATTATGACGTAAAGCCTTTTATGGAAGATTTGCATTGCACCTAAAAACACTCAATAATGACCAGTAACACCCCGACAGAACTCCATTTTAGGGGCATTTTTGGGAACATTTTTTGAGATTTTGGGCAACGGAAAAATGCAGCCCCCCCATAAAAATAGAGCCCCCCAAAATACAGCCCCCCAAAATGGGGTCAGTGAAAAAATACAGCCCCCTTGTCCCAAACCCCCCTCTCACCTCAAACACTGCCTGAGTGCATAATATAATGATAATCATGTTGATCGGGAGATGAGATAGAATTCACCATAGCGAACGGTTTCCGGAAAAAAACCGTTTTTTTTCAAACAAATAACCAGTACTTGAGGAATTCCGAAGGGCCAAACACCTACTTTTATAGGCAGTTTTTTGCTTGTTTATGGCTTAAAGAGTGCTGCGCGCACTGTAGTGGCTGGGGGGATGGGGGGATCCCTCTATAAGGGGTATTTGCAGAGATTTTTCTTGCACACTATCAGTGCGTCCTTCACCTGAGGCGAACGTATCTCGAGTGTCGAGTCAACCCCTGGCCATTTTGGACCAAAAAGGGTGCTTTTGGGCGAAGTTTTGGACAAATTGGGGGCAGTGCAGTGGCAGGCCCATGTGTCGGAGGTAAGTATAATGCGGGGTTGGGACCAGAAGCGTGAGAGGTATGATTTTGGTCACCCAAAAAGGCGAAAAAACACCGTTTTGTGATACAATTTTGGCCAAAAAATAAGGTAAAAATAGTACTTTTCCCAAATTTTCGCCGAAAATCGCCAAAAAATCTATTTTTGTCTGTAAAACAGCATTTATTTGCATGACACACGGGTAGACCTTGTTTTTCGTCGTCGCACAGCCGCCTGCCAATGCTAAAATTCCAATCCCGAGCTGAAACAAAGAAATTCAGTCATGAATAATCATACAACGAGATAGGAAACAACTGCTTCTGAGGCTAATGGGCCAGATACCGTACCGGTGAGGGTGAGGGGGATATACTGTACTGTACCTTGGGGGGTCCCCCCCCCAGCCACAGCACTGTGCCAACTTACGATACAAACACAAAAAACGAGGTCGGAAACCAAAAATACAATAGCGGCGGGTTCGGATTAAGGTGTGCCGGTTAAAAAAGTGAAGTGTTTGGGCACAAAATATGAGCCCACGACCCAAAAGTAGGGTCGCATGAAAAATTTTGGTCCGAACATCCGACCAAAATTTGATCCCATCCCAACCAAAAAACGCATCGATTTGGTGTTGCATTTTTTTGGAGAAAGTAAAATACAAAACCGATAAAAAACCACCTTGAAAAATAAATGGAAAAGTTTTCGAGCCTCGGAAAAAAACGAAAAAAACGGTTTTTTTCGGCCGCCAGTATACAAAATATACTGTAAGTTGCCGTGATTTTAGTCACCAAAACTGCCTTGATTCCACCAAGACCGAGAGGTGTGAGCTTCGCCAAAAAGGAGATAACGAAGGAGATTATTATTTATGGATTCGCCGAGTACTTCACGATCACCGTTGACGACTGAAGATGGGGCACAAAGCACGTCAGGAACATTACGAACAAAAATATCGTTGCGGTCGGGCGGCGCTTCGTTTGTTTCGCCGTTTCACCTCATGAAACCGGAATTGCCGCGTTAGTTCTGGTTGAGGTTTAGCGCTTTGCATCCCGTTAAACTTTGCGAATGCTTTTCTATCGTCAACAACAAGCGACACCGAGATCGATATTTTGGACTCAAAATGGCCCAAAATCGGGTGTGAAAGTTGCGATGTCGAAGAGCACTGATCAATTTTACGTTCAGGCAGTGTAGTTCCTGGTCCGGAGGGGGAACAGGCGTACCCCCTTTTTTCGGAGGGGGAACAGACGTACCCACCTGGGGGGGAAGGGGGAGGTCCCAAATTTGGAGAAAAGTCATTTTTTGAGGTCGAAAATTTGACTCATAATTGCCCCTTTTTAGAAAACCTCAATAAAAAGCGTATTTTGGCGAATTTTGACGACATTGACCTAAAAATCACTCATTTTATGCCTAAAAATGCCTATTTTAGGCAAAAATTGGGGAAGCAGACGTACCCGGAGGGGGAACAGTGGGGCGGGCGTACCATGGAGGGGGAACAGACGTACCCGAGGGGGGACCCCCCTCCCCCCAGGAACTACGCTGCGTTGAGGTTGCGAGAATTTTCCTTTTCAGCCAAAAAATACTCATTTTGGGGGCCCCATCAAGCCCCAAAGGTACAGTGTATTGATACCGGTTCTTTAGCAAATGCAGCTCAGGCTATCGGAGGGGGGGTAGTACTGGGTTTTCTGGATTGGTGTTGTGTGCCCACGCAAACCACCACACCCATCCATAATCCTGACGCCTGACATACACGCCACGTCATAGCCGCGTGTGGTGAGCAAAGTCTGTCGTTTGTGTTTTCAGTTCTCAATTTTTACTCAGTTGTCTCATTTTCAGCCCAGCCTGCCATCTCCGGCAGCATTGATCTGCTGACGCATTTCGGCCTTGATCACGTTCACAGCAAACTGTCGTCCGTTCACTTACGCAAAGAACTCAGTTCGTTTCTGCCAAATGTGCCTGGCAACGTCGATAACCCAATGCAACATGCAGACTCCAGGTATGTATGTTTATGTGTCATAGGGCTCTACCTGACCCTAACAGGGTTTTATTTCAAATGTGATGATATGCCAAGGTTCTACGTTCCAGTCCCACAAAGACGTTCTGCAGGACACCTGATTTTTGGGACCAAAATGACACGCAACACTCAATTTTAGGTGCTGCTGGCCAGATCGTAGGTAACATTCTGGGTGCCAGGTTTTATATTTTTAAGTTATGCCTCGCATGGCGCTTACGTTTAGAAAAAACGCTCGCAGCATTGCCAACGAGGTTGCCAAGATACTGCCACGACGAAAAATATGCACATAAAATTGTAGCCCTGCGCGTTGCTATCTATTTGTTTCTGTTTGCAAATATTTTTTTCACATTCAGCGGTTTGAAAGCGCTGATCGATAAGCCGCCAATCACGGGCAAAGAAATTCACCCACTCACCTCAACACAGCTGGCCGGCTTCAAACTCAGTACTGTGCCTGTGAGTGAATTAATCGAACTGTATTTTTGAGCTTTTCAGGCAGAGCCTTTTTATTCATACGTAACTTTATTCGAACTTTCAGTTACCCGATGACTACCGAGCATTCTGCAATGCCGTGACTGGCGAAGACGAAAGGCAGACAAAACGGCCGAAACATAAACGAACGTTGGAGCAAGACGAGGACAGAGATGGTCAGCTTCAGCAGGGCCCGGTCCACAGAAGCGAATTACCTTAACACTAACATTGACACTTGCACTAACACAAACGTTGACATAAAAATAAACACAAAAGAGAAAATCCTTGCGTTTGTGTTAGTGCTAGTGTCAACGTTGGTGTTAATGTAAGTGCCAATGCTAGTGTTAGTGTCAGTGGTGTCGTTGGGACTTGGGAAATCAAAAAGTCAGGATACCGGATACCCAAAATCCAAAATTTTCGGATACCGGATACCCAAAATGAAAAATCTCGGATACCAGGGGGTTGCTCCCTGAAATAAAAAATCTCGGATACCCAGGGGGTTGTTCAAAAAAAGGTCAATTTTTTAGAAGGAAATTGAGCAAAATCGGTGCTGGAAGCGCAAAAAAATGGTAATTTTAGGGGTTATGCTTGCGCCAGCAAGCGATTTTGAGCATTTTGGAGGAAAAAAATGGGCGATTTTTACGGTTTCCGGAAAAATTTTAGGATAGGATACCCCTGGACAAAAAGTCAGGATACCGGATACCCCAGGGTGAAAAAATCAAGATACCGGATACTAGGGGGGGTAACCCCCCCTTCCCCTCCCCCCCAACCACACCACTGGAGTGTCAAGGTTAAGGTAATCCGCTTCTGTGGACCGGGCCCAGCATCAAACGTTTTTGCGATTTCGTTTCGTTTATTTGTGTTCACTCCGCTTGTAATTGTTGTGGTTTTCATTGCAGACGCTGAAAGCGAAAAGAAACGCAAACAACGCAAAGACGACGAAAAGGAAAAGAAGAAAAAGAAAAAGAAAGACAAAAAGAAAAAGGTGCGTGTTTTTGCAGTTTATGGTTTGCTTCACAACAATATGCGCCGCCTGCGCAACAATTTGCGTACCTACAGAAAGTTGCCAATTTTCAGAAAGCCGCTAGTCCGTAACACTGATTTAATATGGCCACAGCGTTGACAATCTATCGTCATTTCGAGCGTTGATTTATATGTGTACAGGGTGACGTGACCTTTTGGTCTGTATTATATTACATGGTCTTTGTTGGTGTTCGCGTGTACATTTATTGGTCAATCAAGTGTCAACCTAATTTTCTGTAAAAGCCAATAAAATCTGGTATCGGTTTACGACGTCCATGCTGGTTGTTCCGTGTTGATTTTCCAGTGTGGATTCCACTTCCAGCCTCCTTAAACGAAGGCTTACTTGTTTTCAATTTGTTGCACCAGAAATAATATTGCACATGTGTAGCTGCTGCGTATCTGGGCTGAATCGGACCGCCATTTTCAGTTCACAGTCGATGTGGTGAAGTGTAAAGGACGCAATGGAAGCAGTGGACGAATTGCTGTTCGAAAATTTGCGACGGCTGGGAATGTCGGTGTTATTCCGCCGTTACTGTCTTCCCTTTTTAACAATAAAAATTGTTGCATTTGGTTTTTGCGCCAATTCACTGGCTGTGATGATGTTTCAGTGACTTGCCGCAGTCCGTTTCAACAATCGCTGATTTTGCTTCGCCGAATGAGAACGTGTATCAAATGTGAGTTTAGCTTGTTTCCTGTGCGTTTATTTGGCATTCTCTTGCCTTCCCGTTTAGCGCCGTATGCGGATTCTACCAGACACGGTGCCGCTGTACTGCATGTACATTATTCTGTGTGACGCACCACTAAGGGTGATATTTTCGATACGGTGTACAGGTCAGTTGGGTGTAAAGGTCGGTGGAAAGCTCGGTCGACAGCTCAGTGTAATAGACCTCGGTGTAAACTTGAAACATTCCACGTTAATAACAGGCAATGTTTCACGTTTACACCGAGCTACGCCGACCTAGCTTTCGACCGAACTTTACGCCGACCTTCACGCCCAACTGACCTTTACACCGTTTTGAAAATTCCACACTAAGTGGGCGCGATAGCCAGCGTCTGCTCCACAATTACGGACCCTTTATTGCAGTCTGGTGCAGTGTCTATGGCTGATCAACGCATCGCATCACGAACGCCTGCGCAGCGCCGAATTACCGCCGAATGTCAACAAACGATACCAAAGTGCGGCCAAAGTTGCGAGTTTGGTAAACGAGCTAGGCATGAAAGAGCATCTAGCCGCTGAAACATTACTCTACGGCAACATCGGCGCGTTGCGCAATGTGCTGTTGTTTGTTGTGAAACGTATTCCCAGTGATGCGACCGAACCGAACGAGCGGAGAGAACAAACGCTATTAGATGTGCTGCACGAACAGTGTGCGATTGCGGTGAGACAGTGTCGACCCTGGCTGCCTTGGTACTGTCGGGATGCTGTCACGCAGCAGAAATGGCGCGTGAACTTGTCGGATTGGCTCAATTTCGACTGCCAAACACAGCAACAAGCCAAACTACAGTTGAAATCGCACATGGACTTGCTAAGTGCAATGGTTCGACCACGCGTCGGCCCCAAACCTTCGTTGCCGCCCAAGCCCACACATCTGACATCGACATCTACACTCGCCCCAATGCAGTCACCCGATCCAAAAGAGGCACAAAGCTCAAGGATCGATCAAGAATTGGCGGATTTGGCGTCAAAACTTGACGCGGTCCGAAGTGAGACTGAAACATTACGACTGACTGGATTGCAACTGAAGAACGACAGCAAACAGTTGACGACCGAATTGGGTGTGATCGCGCAGACGGTGACCGAAACCGACAGGAAATTAGCCGTGTTGCTCGCTGATCCGGACGCCAATTTGAATAAATTACAGGTGCAGGATTTTTGGTGTCGTAGTTTCATATTTACCTGGTTTTTATGATGCAGGTAACATTTTTTACCTGAACGTTTGCTTGAAAAGACTGGGGGCGCAAAGTGTCATGCCGACGCTCTCCACTGCACCATGCGATACCTAGCCAAACCTGGCTGTTAATAACTTCTCCGATATCTCAGCTAAACATATTTCCAAACGTGTGATTTTATGCAAATGTGGTTTGCAGTCATTCTCGAGCCAGACCGACGATCGCCTATCGAAGCTGCACTCCAAATGGGAGTCGCATTGTGCGACACAGACACGCACGCTGGAGGAATTGCGACTGAAAGTGGCACAACAACCTGACAGTTTGTTGGGCGAAATCGGGGATATGATGCAACGATGTGATCAATTCTTGCAGCAAGTAGCCGATAAACAGCGCTACAGGTTGGTGGTCACCCTGCTGTTGAAGTCATTACCCCTGCCCGTTGGCAGTGGTTCACCCGCCACTAACACCTTGAACAAAGAAGAGCAGATTTCTGTTCTTGTTGTTCTTTCGACTTCGACTTGGTTTTCCGTTTGGGATGGGAGAGGCTTCTCTCTTGTTTGATCCCTATCCCCTTTTGGCTCTCCCTCCCTCTATTCCAGAACATTTTCTCTTTTTTTGTCTCTTTTTTTGTTCAAGGTACTGTTGCATGCTCAAACTGGCTCTCTGTTCAACTGTCCGTCTTCCAGCTTGGGTGCTGATGCAGAGCGGTCGGTGTTTTTTGGATGCCTCTAGCTGTAGGCTGTTGTGCTAATTGCAAACATAAGCCTCGAAGCTCCTTGTCATTCTTATGACCTGATGTCTCTTTTTCAGACAACAACTGGAACGAGAATGCGCCAAAGTGGGCGAGCGTTCGGCCCCGCGATCGGCCTATACACGAAGGATACTGGACATGGTGGCCAGCGTGAACAAACAGACCCAGCAGATTGATAAGGTGCCGACCATACTGTGTCATTTGGTCATTATCTGTGTCAGTTAATCACACTCGCAGAGCAATTCGGCTCGGGTATCCACCAAAACGTTTTATAAAATCAGTCCCTGTAAATTACCTCGTACCCACCCGGTGTAGTTGCGTAGTCTGGCAAAGCGGCTGGTGTACTTGCCCAATTTTTTGGGAAAGGCGGTTAGTATATCTCCCTTGGGGACGGGGGAGACCTGAACTCAGGAAAAGTTACTTTTTCAGACAAAATTTGACCTATTTTTGCCACTTTTGGAGAAACGTCGCTCTGAAAAGGGTATCTTGACGACTTTTGACAACATTGGCCTAAAAATTACCCATTTTAGGCCTAAAAATGCTCGTTTTATACCTAAATTGGGGAAGTTAATGTACCTGAAGAGGCGTTAGTGTACTAGTGTATCTTTGTCGCGGCGGTCAGTGTACCTCTGCGAGGACCCACCAGGAAGTGTTTGAGTTTGCCATGTGTTTTGAGATTGAGCTTCGTGAATGACTGCCGAGGATGAAAGGCTAATCCTCCGCTTCCCACAACGTTCAGGTGCTCACTGATAATCTTGAAGTGCAACGCGAGATCAACATCTTGACCGGCAAACTACAACGCTCGTTCACTGCCATTGACGAGGGACTGTATGCACAGGCTTGCCAGGTATGGGCGCAGTGACTTAGTTCGTTTGCCACGTTTGAAACTTTCGGTCCCTCCCTCAACATGACGGTTACATGTCATCAGTGGTGTCGTTGGGAAATCAAAAAGTCAGGATACCAAATACCCAAAATCCAAAATTTTCGGATACCGGATACCCAAAATGAAAAATCTCGGATACCAGGGGGGGGTTGCTCCCTAAAATAAAAAATCTCGGATACCCAGGGGGGGGGTTGTTCAAAAAAGGTCAATTTTTTAGAGGAAAATTGAGCAAAATCGGTGTTGAAAGCGCAAAAAATGGTCATTTTGGGGGGTTTGCTTGCGCTAGCAAGCGATTTTGAGCATTTTGGAGGTAAAAATGGGCCATTTTTACGGTTTTCGGAAAAATTTTAGGGTAGGATACCCCTGGACAAAAAGTCAGGATACCGGATACCCCTGGGTGAAAAAATCAAGATACCGGATACCGGATACTAGGGGGGGTAACCCCCCCCCTTCCCCCCCCCCAACGACACCACTGCATGTCATACAAATCCGCCGATGTCAACCTTAATCTTCGGTCTGGCCAAGTCGCATGACCGCTTGTGCCAAAGATATTTCGATTGTTACTAGCAGACACCGACACCATTAATTTTGACGAAACACTTTCACGCTGTTCTAAAATGGCCTTGGTGCAAAAGATGTGACGCGACCAAGGCCAGACAGGGCCGATCACCGAGTTTGTTGCTATTGAGACGAGAGGAACGAGACTCAGGCAGCCGCGGTATTAGGCCTGAGTTGAAACCGCAACCCCACTTTTACGTTAAGCACTCAAGGTTCTCAAGTCCGTTAAAAGGTGTAACAGTTGTTCACATTAGGCATTGTGCAGGACGAGTCCTTGCGTCGCGCGTACAAGCTGTTGGTGCAAACGCACGAGACATGTTCGTCGATTGTGGATGTCGTCCAACAGACGGGCGCTATGACCAGACAGTTACTCGATCTTGAACATTCGCTGGAAACCGAAACGCAGAAGTCCACCGACACCACTTTGGAAAAACTGATCACCGATTATTGTAAGGTGAAGCAGCAAAATCAGGAGCTCGAAACGATCATCAGTCAACAGCAACAGGAATAGAGCAGAATTCCGTTTGATTCCCACAGTTGTGAAAAATAATGTGTTGCCGTTTTGTCATCTTGTGATCAAAGAATCTTACTTGGTGCTGTTTGTGATTCAATCGCGTGTCATTATTCTAATCTAACAACTACAATATATCATCCAGACTTTGAACAGATGAGCGAGCCAATGAATCATCAGAGCACAGTCATTCTGGCCCTGACCACCAACGCCATGTCATTGCGACACGCCGACATGATGGCGGTCTGCAATCGTCGACGTCGATCGGTGCTGCGACGTTGCATGCGCACCGTCAGTGCATGGCTGGTGTAGATGTAGGTCACGGCGAACCACAGCGCGCACGCCAACAACGCTGCTGCCAGCGACCAGCCTGCAATGCAACACAACTCTGTCCGCCATCGAGTTTCCCCAACCAGCCGTTCCAAAAATTCGCAGGCTGATTTGTTCGCACCATGCTCTGACGAACGGGCTCGTTGTAAGCACCTCAATGTTGTATGGGTTAAACCCGACACTTCCATCGAAAACGTGCCTGATGCTCCAGAAATCTAACATCAACGTGCCTGCCGTTTGAGACTGCATCAACTATGCACAAAGTGTTGTCAATGACAAGGCCAGTCAAGTACTCTTGCACTGCTTCACCGAAAATTCCGCGCAGTTACCATAATATGGCTGACTCACTGCAAACCAAGTGCACTGTCGTCTGCACGTACATATTTATCGACAACCGTTTGTGTGGCGGCATAGTCTCAATTGACAGGCTGGTAGATGTTACACTTCGGCATCAACAGGCACGTTTGCGTTGTGAAAGGCGGTTTTAACCCATACAATTGAGGTACTTACAACGAGCCCGTTCGCATGCGCGTGGCACGTATAAATGCCTGAGCATTTTTGGAACAGCCGTTGGGGAACCGATGGCGCTTGATCTTTGAGGGTTGAATACTTGAAGAACCCCAAAGCTTGCTTTTTTTGGAAGGTTTTTGCGCTCAAACAGCGCCATCGCGTTTCCACAACGACTGTTCCAAAAATTCCTAAGCATTTAACGGGTGATCCCAGGTGTTCGACTGCAAGAACTTTCCAGCACCAGGTGAAAGCCTACTACCTAAGTGCCCAACCTGGTTTGACATGCAGTGCGTTTCGCATCAAAGTTTCAACGTCCTGACTCGTCTCAGCGTCATGTGTGTGCAACGTTACGCGCATCAGGTGTAGTTTGATCAAAAACACCACGATAGTGACCAAGTACAGGACGCCTGCAATTTGAAGGCACGCCCAACACTACAGCTTTGGTATCGTACTGGACGACTGGATTGATCTGTTTTGTCTTGCACATACATAGTTTAGAATCCAGAAAAAAGATTGCCACTAATTTCGACCTGTGTTCACAGAGTTTCTCAGTTCCCTACCAAAAAGTAAACATCTCTAAGGCTAAGTTTTAGTTCGTCAGCAAATCCTTTTTATCTGCTTTTTTCGAACGCGCGATCGAGACATAAAATGATGCCAAGCGTCCGCAACATTTGCTTGAACGAAGACAGGCTGACCGGTGAGCACTGTGCCAACGGCGGTCACGACAAGAGTGCGCAATGGACGCATGATGGACGCGAAGAAACCGACAAGCACGGTCGCCACCAGCACACACATGGTCACGCCCGCAATGCCGAACGATATGTGATGTGCAACTGTAAGTGGGACACAGCGATTAAAAATGACATAAAACAACAGAACTACAAACATGGCGATTTATTGTGGCTCTATTCTGATGGTTTCCTGATTTGAAAGCTTACATATTTGACCATCAAATCAATGCGACCAACACACTGGTGATCCACACAAACGTGTTTCACTCGTCGTTTAGATCTGTTTTCGCAGACAGCGGTGCATCGGGTCATCGTCAGTGTGAATGCGCCAAATGGCGACACGTGACACCCCAGATAAACAGACGAGCTGGCTTTATGCTCGCGTAACCACAAGTGCCCCGAACCCGTAATGGCGTCGAACGGCGCATGTGTGTGATGTGATTGTGTGATGACTTGCGACAGAACATCATGCCCATTGAACACTGTGAAGAAACACGAGTCCGTTGAATGAATGACATCGAGATCGTTAAGACGTTGACGATCGCTGACTGGCAATGGGTGTGACATCAGACCGCAGCTTTTCATTTGTAGCCCCAACCAGATTACACTTCCGCATGTTCCAGCCAGACCAGTCACTATTATGGGTGAAACATGTACTTTCCTCAAGTTACGTCCTTTTTTAAGTTCACTGAAATCGCAACGGCCTAACAGCAGACCCAACCTTTACCGTTGACAAAGCCACGGCCTGAATTTGAATGTCAGTCAATCAGCAGTTTGTACAATGGCGCTGAACTGCATGATGTTGTCCCAGTATACCGACGCCGAATGTTGTCTGACATGTCAATAATCTAATAAAAGGTGTACCAATAACTAACAGATCAAATCCGAGCACTCCAGGAACAGATTCGAGTGTTTGTCATACAGATGGTAGGTCCGATTGTGCGTGTGCACATGTAGCACCTTGTAGATGGGCATGATAACAACGCCGACATTGTCCTGCGGATCGTTCTCTGGTCGTAGTACATCGCCGACATTGTCCTGCGGATCGTTCTCTAGTCGTAGTACATCGTCGGATCGTCTTAATTGCGGGATTAGTTGGCCGAAATCGAAGTACACATGCATCCAGGATGTCGACACTGCCGATATCAGCAACATCACCATGGCGTTGACAAGAATGATGATTTCGTGCCGCGCCGCCACCGTCAGCAACTGGCGACTGCTCATCGCGTCACACTATTCGAAACACTGTCGTCGTGCCTCTCTGTAAACAATTTCTTTATTCAATACACTAGTGGATGCGGCATTTTCGTCCCCAATCAGCCGTTAATTTCATGATTGCATCTCTACGCACTCGCCTTCTTTCTTCCGATGGTGAATCCCGATTTATTCGCTTATATCGGACTAATAAAGCGTAAAAATGGTTAAAAGCAAATATTAAAAACTTGAAAATGCAAAAATAGGTTGGTTGACTTGCTATGTTGGTTCAGCACCAAGGCCCTAATGGGAGACAAGGCATTTATTCCAAGAAAATTGCCGAGAAAAAAGAAGGTCATCATTTCGGTTCCCTTTGGTTTGCAAACTGTGTGAATCTTCCTGATATAACAATTCTACTACAGCTGAAGTGTGTGTTTGAAAATTACAATGATGCACGTAGAAATTACTTATTGCTCTTCTTTGACTTTAAACGCCGTACTTTCGAATGCTGTAATACACCCACATTGGTCATATAAATTCTGACGGTTCACTCGTCGTTTTTTGCACACCGAGCAAGTTCAAAGTGCATTATCGGTTTTCGCACCCGACAAAACAACACAACACGCCAGCGAGGAAGGTACATTATAAAAATTTGTCTGTGAGCCGCGCCAGTGCCACTCGGACTTTTTTGAGAACACAAGCGCACATTACCAGCGAATTTTACCAAACTTGTAAACTGTACTTACAATGGCTTTACATGTACATGTAAACAGGATACACTGCTCTGTATTGTGATGTCATATCAGTTATTCAGTCTGTTTCTTTAATCCTGCCAAAGCCTGAAAATAAGCGGGAACAGAGGATATGAAGTGCAGCTATAAAGTCTCCTAGATGGGCACGTTATCGTGTCCGTTAATCCAGCTTAGTCCGTTTTTGTTTTCCGTATGCTACAGTGCTATAAATAATGAAAAACTGACTGAGCCCACTGACTCTGACTGACATCCATGTCTCACATAACACTGCGCGGATAACAGAAGTTCCAAATAAAGCCCAGCGCTCTTGTTCAACGTACGCGTACCTAGATAGATAGTGCCGCTGTTGCTTTATACAACGTTTGAAACATCAGTCACACGCAGTCTATTGGCACGTGGAATGCGCAGAAGACCGCAGTAAAGCCAGTAGACAATTTATCCTGAAAATGACGCACGGCGCGCTGATACAGAATGCGAAAGTTGGATTGGTGATCATTTTTTGGACCACTACTGCACATTACATGAGCCACATTGGTCGTTCTATTCGGAATAGGGCAAAGAGGTTCATCACAGTCTCTCCCAGCGAGCACCAGATAAACTCGCAATTTGCCGAGAGTGGAAATATATCACCTCACGTGAAACTGACGCCTTGCCTTCAATCCGACATTAGCTGTAGCCTATAATGCAGAGGGAGGCTCGCTGTCTTGCACTGAAAGATTCATCCGGTCCAGATCAGCTGAGTCAGAAAGCTGCCTTAGGCTGCTGTGCTGGACTACAAAACAGGGGTTCAATAGAATTAAATTGCAAACCAACCAACTGCTACCCGTCTGGGACTATATTCCACAAGTCAAACACAAAGAAGGCCGGGTTTGTCCCGGTATCCGATTTTCATTAATCCTGGGCATCATCCCTGAAAGGTATACCCGCACATGTGTACATCGGCCGTGCATGCATTGGCCTGTGTGCCTGTGCGCACTGGTAAACACACATGCTTAAAATTGACGGTGTCCGGTTGGAAAGTGAAGCGGTGCCACAATGAACAGATTTTTGATGTTCTAGAAAATGAGTTTAGATAAGAGCAGGGCGCAGATGGGCTTGGGTTAAAATGACTTCCAAAAACCAGTCCAAAAGTTACTGATCTTTTGAACTATAAACGCGTTACAAGCTGGTCGTTTTTGCACTTTAATCCTTTCAAGCTGTTCTCGATCCTTGACAGTCACACGAAGCGATTGTGATAACATTCGACAATGTTAGCGATCAGTTCAACAAATGTCAAAAACTCCGGGCCACCACCGTGGGCTGAAGCCCTCGGGAGCTCTATTTGAATAAAATGTTTGAAACAAAGACGAAGTTTTCCACTTTTTCCGAATGGAGCCCCCGGGGCTTTATATGGACAACTCCGATGCTTCTTTACATCGAACATGGGGTCAATGGTTTTGGCGTGTTTTTGACAGCAATATTTTTTGGGCTTTACTTTAGTCTTCGTCACACTGCAGAATGAATGAGATATGCAGAATGATCATAAAACGGTATTGAGTCGTATCAACTTCATCGGACGTTTTTTATCGGATGCGGAATTCCAAGACAGCATTACATTTTCAAAATTGCTTTCACACCATGCCATATCACGCTGTTGGGTGCGTGCACTGGTTGAATAAAACTGAGTGAACGCCCAGGTGAAGTTCACACACAGCCAACTTATTGTATGGGCAATCCATCGGCTCATGGCACTTTTTATACACACAGCGCGTGCAGCAGCACATGCCATTTTCTAAACAAAATGTGCACTTTGAGCGAGTGACACACTTTGATGACCACTTTTTAATTTATCCGGTTTTCATTTGCTGCTTGCCATAACGCTTTTCTGCAGTGTTGCAAAATTTGGAGATGTTTCAACGGATAACTGCAGAGAACAGATGCATTCATTGACGGCAGTAGTGCAGCATGCAGCGTGTGCGTGCGAGTGCCATGAGCTGGCGGATTGCCTCGCATTCATGGATACATACAAACACTGAGCTTGGCTTTAGTTGAAATGGACGCCAGTGAATGCAGCGGTGTCACTGAACTTTGTCGAGAACTTGCTGTTGAAATCTGGTGACTTGATGATTGGCCAGACGACGCACGGCCGCCAGCCCGACGCAGATCTGAAACATCAGCAGCAAATGCGATGCGTGGCCGATGCAGGACAACCCGTACACACGCAATGAATATTTGGGGCGCGTGTGATCGTACAATCAGAAAACGGGAACGAAACAAAACATTTTTGCGTAAATATTCTGACCGTAGCCACAATGTATGCCTGTGCCAACTCTAACCTACAACGAGCCTTATAATAATCAACCATTGGTGACAAACAGCACGCAAACCTGGAAGACGACAAAACACAATTGAATGATGTCAACCGCTCGCTCCATCGGCAATGGAAATATGGCCGGATTGAATAGAAGGAATGAAACACACGGCAGCTGCAGAATCAGGGTCGTGATCCAAAAACCGGACAACGACGGAATCTGTGAGTGAACTTTCGACGTCGCTGGGATGTGATTCACGGATTCATGTTTTCATGGTGAATGTTGTGTCTTACTAAATAAGAAGAAAGGCTGACCGACCTTTTCCATGAGATTTCCGAGAATGCCCAGTGACAGTCTCGTGATTTCAACGCCAATTGTGAAAATGTGCAGAGCGACCAGGATCACCTGATATGTGACGTGCAGAGCATGAAACTGAAAAAACATGCTTCAGATTTTGAGGGTTACTTAGTTTTCGCACTTCGTGTTTCATAATTTCAATTTCAACTAAAAGCATGAGCCACTTGCTTTGAGGTAGAGGGTACAGATGTGCGTCAGGATCCAGCACGGGGCAAAACACGCGTTGAAATACAGAGCCATTTGCAGCGGTAAATTGCTGACGATTTCTGAGCAAAATGTAAACTTTGTCAACGCCACGCATGTACATACTGTATATGCTGTTTCGGGCCCTACCTGTTCTCGGAATGCCCGGATTACTGTCAGGCATAATTTTTCGACAAGTTGGTCAGCGGATTATTGCAGCTTGCAATGTATGAGCAGAGCGCATCAAGGTTTTAGGACAAGTGAAAGTAGTGAATCAAACTGAGAATGATAAGATCAAATTACCTGGGTTGTCAAGGCAACTAGGGATGTGTGCGACTGTGTGTGTGAATCACAATAGTGACAGTGAACTGAGGAGGAATTTTTGCACAAGAAACTAATTGAGAAAGAAAATTGTTGGATGATGTTGTTGTTGATCCACAACACAAGCCATCAAACAAAGCAGTGTACGTATTGTCGGAAATAGAACCCCCCGTCGGGTCTATTTTTTCACTGGGGTCATTTTGGGGGGTTCAGTTTATGGGGGGGTCAATTATTGGGGTTATATTTTTCATTTGGCCCCCGACGAAAAAAAATCATTGTTAATAATGCCTCTCCTAAAAATGGCTTGTTTTGTTTTCGGTACTTTCTGACTTTAACAGCGGCAATTATGCTTAAAAAGCTGTATTGTGTTGTGTACGCAAGCTTAAACAACGTTTGACACAACAACACAGCCTTACCATAATACCACTAATCTGTGGTACGGTGCTGGCCTGGGCACAATACCACTTTTGACACCCAATACCAATACCGGCCCTGTACCAATACCCAATACCCAATACCAATACCAAATTGGTGACCCAAATACCAATACCCTATACCAATACCGGGTGAGACCCAATACCAATACCAATACCCAATACCAGATCAATACTACTGAAGTGTCTGGTATTGGGTTTGGTATTGGGTTGGTATTGGTATTGAGTATTGGGTATTGGGTTGGTATTGGTATTGGGTATTGGGTATTGGTCTTAGTATTGGTTTGGTATTGGGTTTTTGGTCTGGTATTGGGTTGGTATTGGGTTTGGTATTGGTTTGGTATTGGGTTTTGAGTCAGGTATTGGGTTTTTCTGGATTAGGATTGGGTATTGGTTTTGACCCAATACTTGGGCAAACCCAATACCAATACCCAATACCAATACCAGGCCAGCTTCAATACCAATACCCAATACCAGAATTAGACCCAATACCAATACCAAACACTGGTATTGGTACTGGTATTGGGTGGTATTGGTATTGGGTATTGGGTATTGTGCCCACCCATAGGTGAAGGTTGGGGTGGGGTTCTGGTTCTATTAATGGGGGTCAATTAATGCGGGGTTCTATTTTTGATTTCGAGCCATTTGGGTGGGGTTCAATTAATGGGGGGTTCTATTTCCGATAATACGGTACCGTATTCCCTAAAATAGAGCCCCCAAAAATAGAATCCCCCAAAAAATACAGCCCCCCTAAAAGGGGTCAGTGAAAAAATAGAGCCCCCAAAAAATACAGCCCACCCCAACTTGGAATTCCCCGCTTTAGGGTCGTAAAGTCAAGTTCTTGCTAAGACACCTTGTTATGTACAACGTTTGTGGTCAGTGTAGTGGCAGGCCCATGTGTGGGAGGCAGTGTAGTGGCTGGGGGGGGGAATGGGGGGATTCCCCCCTAAGGAGTAGGTACCTTGCAACCACCCCTTGGGGGGATGGGGGGAAGCAGTGTAGTTCCTGGGGGGAGGGGGGTCCCCCCTCGGGTACGTCTGTTCCCCCTCCATTGGTACGCCTGCCCCACTGTTCCCCCTCCGGGTACGTCTGCTCCCCCAATTTTTACCCAAAATAGGCAAATTTTGGCCTAAAATAGGCATTTTTAGGCATAAAATGAGTGATTTTTAGGTCAATGTCGTCAAAAATTGCCAAAATACCTTTTTTATTGAGATTTTTTTTCCAAAAAGGGGCAAAAATGAGCCAAATTTTCGACCTCAAAAAATGACTTTTCTCCAAATTTGGGTCCTCCCCCCCCCCCTTCCGGGTCCCTCCCCCCTTCCCCCCAGGTGGGTACGTCTGTTCCCCCTCCGAAAAAAGGGGGGTACCGCCTGTTCCCCCTCCGGACCAGGAACTACACTGGGGGGAAGGGTAGGTTTTACCTTGCAACCACCCCGGAGGGTACCTTGCAACCATCAATTTATGGTTTTTATAGGAAAAAATGGGTGTTTTTCGACCTCAAAACCCCAAAAGTCGCGCGCTCCGCGCCCAAACCTCCATGTAATAGGTATTTTAGGCAAATTTTCGGCCAAAATGCAAAAAAGTACCAATTTTTCAGCCAAATTTGCAGTATAATGCATGCAAAAAACACCCTTTTTTCGGACCTCAGGGGTACCTTGCAACCATCTGGATCCATCCCCCCCCCAAAAGCAGTGTAGTTCCTGGTCCGGAGGGGGAACAGACAGGCGGTACCCCTTTTTTTCGGAGGGGGAACAGACAGACCACCTGGGGGGAGGGGGGAGGACCCGGAAGGAGGGGAGGACCCAAATTTGGAGAAAAGTCATTTTTTGAGGTCGAAACTATGGCTCATTTTTGCCCCTTTTAGGAAAAAAATCTCAATAAAAAGGGTATATTGGCGATTTTTGACGACATTGACATAGAAATCACTCATTTTATGCCTAAAAATGCCTATTTTAGGTAAAAATTGGGGGAGCAGGCGTACCCGGAGGGGGAACAGTGGGGCATGCGTATTATGGAGGGGGGGAACAGACGTACCCGAGGGGGCCCCCAGGAACTACACTGCCCCCAAGGGTACCTTGCAACCATTTGCCTGTCACTACACTGGTGGGAGGTAAGTATGATGCGGGGTTGGGACCGGAAGCGTGAGAGGTATGATTTTGGTCACCCAAAAAAGTGAAAAAACACCGTTTTTGTGATACAATTTTGGCAAAAAAATGAGGTGAAAATAGTACTTTTTCCAAATTTTCGCCGAAGATTGCCTAAACATAGGTATTATGGGTGGGCTTGCGCGCGGAGCGTACCCCCTCGCAGTACTTACCTACCACAAAACCCTAGGGGGGCTGGGGGGGTGGGGTTGAGTACTTAACTCACACGACTCCAAACAGTGCAGTTCCTGGTCCGGCGGGGAAATTAGTGTATCTCCCTACTTTTTCGGAGGGGAAATTAGTGTACCTCCCTGGGGGGGAAGGGGGAAGAGGCCCAAAATCAGGAAAAAGTCTTTTTTTTCAGGTAGGAAATTTGACCTATTTTTACCCCTTTTTGGAAAGAATTCTTCGGAACAAGGGTATTTTGGCGACTTTTGAGAACATTGACCTAAAAATCACACATTTTAGGACTAAAGATGCCCATTTTAGGCCTAAAAATGGCCATTTTAGGCAAAAATTGGGGAAATTAGTGTACCCGGAGGGGAAATTAGTGCACCAGTGTACCTTGGTCGGGGAAATTAGTGTACCTTAGGGGGTCCCCCCTCCCCCCAGGAACTACACTGACTCCAAATGATACCTCTCAGGCTCTCACAAGCAATTTAAAACCTTTTTAAGGCAAAAATCGGTGTTTTTCGACCTTATTTTCCCAAAAATCGCGCGCTCCGCGCGCAAACCCACCCATAATACCTATGTTTAGGCCATCTTCGGCGAAAATTTGGAAAAAGTACTATTTTCACCTCATTTTTTTGCCAAAATTGTATCACAAAAACGGTGTTTTTTCACTTTTTTGGGTGACCAAAATCATACCTCTCACGCTTCCGGTCCCAACCCCGCATCATACTTACCTCCCACCAGTGTAGTGGCAGGCAAATGGTTGCAAGGTACCCTTGGGGGCAGTGTAGTTCCTGGGGTGTCCCCCTCGGGTACGTCTGTTCCCCCTCCCCTCCACGGTGCGCATGCCCCACTGTTCCCCCTCCGGGTACGTCTGCTCCCCCAATTTTTACCTAAAATAGGCAAATTTTGTCCCAGAACAAACCAAAAGGTCATCAGAAAAAACCTAAAACAGCTGAAAGCGACCCTTTTTGTGTGCGTGCGACCCTGAAAGCGTGCCTGAAACATGCAGGCGGGGATTAACAAACCATAAGCAAAGCAAAACGTGCTCAAAAAAGGGTGCTTTAGTTTTTGACTTCGGAATTCCTTAAGTACTGGTAATTTATTTGGAAAAAAACGTTTTTTTCCGGAAAAAACGTTTTTTTTGGAAAATATAAATTACCATAATTTTAGTCACTATAGATTTTTGCGAAAAAAACTACCGTAATTTAGTTACTATAAAATGAGTCATTTCAGAAGCTTCGGACCGGGGTGTCCGACCCGATCCTCCAAATCTCCGGTCCGGCCCAAATTATTGTCCAAGTTTGGCACGTTTGCAGCTTTTTTGCTCATTGATGAAACGTGAACACGTTGGTTTTTCTCTGAGATGCGGCAGATTAACCATCCTGTTTTTAGGGTTGTTGTGTTGAATCTCGCCGCAATGCCGGTTTCAAGGCCAAATTCATCTCCGTAAAAATTTGACACGCTTCGGCTTGGTGTGGTGACTGATCGATTGATGCTTGCATGCTGAGTCATTCACTCTGCCGTGGTCTGCACTGCACAATGAGTTTCTGTAAAAAAATTGGCCAAATGATACCGGCGACGTTTGCCTGGGGGCTGCTGTTGGTCGCTACGGGTGCTTTCTACGGACTTGTGTGAGTTCAACAAGAACAAAACAGATTTTTATTACCGTTTAGAAAATATAGTTTTAATTTAAAGCTGCTGGTCAACAACCCATCGACTTCGTTTAATCTTGGGGGTAGTGCACCTGAACAAAGGTGGAATATCGTGTTACTCGACCCTGACTTGGGGAGTCGACTGGTTGCTTCCTGATGTTTCACAGCCGGGTTGAAGTTTGCCCCTCAATGAAAAAATGCAAAAATTATGCCGGGTTTCCGTGGAAAGGACAATTCGCGGCAACGTTTAATAATTTCAGAATATCAAGCACCAACGTTTGTTTCATCAGTATGATATACAGCTTTGTAGGAAACAGCTTGTATCTTGAAGGAGAAGTTATTTAGTTCCAAAAACCTGGTGTTTTTTGGTCACCGTTTTCTTCGTCGATAATTTTAAGCATCTGCGATTGACCAGCAAATGTGTTAATCGCACACAAAAATCCTCTAATTACTGTGTACATAACCTGTGCTTTTGAGTTCTTTGCACCAAATACAGCTAACGCAATAATTCGGACAACATGCGCAAGTCGGTCATTATGGGCGTGCGCGACCCCAAAAAAGACAAAACATTTTTGAGTGCTCGAATCTGCACGTTGTTTTTGAGCGCGCGCGCTGATAATGACCGACTTGCGCATGTTGTCCGAATTATTGTATTAGCTGTGTTTGGTGCAGAGAACTCAAAAGCACAGGTTATGTGGACAGTAACTAGAGGATTTTTGTGTCCCATCAACACATTTGCTGGTTAATCACAGATGCTTAAAATCATCGACGAAGAAAACGGTGACCAAAAAACACCAGGTTTTTGGAACTAAATGTTTTCTCATTTAGGATGCAAGCTGTTTCCTGCAAAGCCGTTATCATACCGATGAAATAAATGTTTGTGTTTGTACTTCTGAAATTCTTAAACGTCGCCGTGAATTGTGTTTTCCACGGGAAGCCGGCATAACTTTTACATTTTTTTCACTGAGGGGCAAACTTCAACCTGGCCGTGAAACATCAGGAAGCAACGAATCGACTCTCCAAGTCAGAGTCGAGTAACACGATATCCCACCTTTCTTAATGTGCACTGCCCCCAAGATTAAGCGAGGTCGATGGGTTGTTGACCAGCAGCTTTAACGTGAAGACATGTCGTTGTATATGCGGCCCATGACACTAACTAATGTAACAGTAGTGAGTTTTGTCCGTTCGGCCTGTACGGGCTAGCTTTCAGGCCTCGTCGGTGGGAACACTTTGGCCATTTGACCTCCAAAAAGATCCTCGAGCGTTCTTATTGCTCCAGTAAAACATCACTGCTGCACACAAAAGTGCAAGCCAGTGAGAGAGGGCAACGAGTTAATAAACCACAAGTTAGCCTCATCTGCTGACACGTTACTACAGTGTATTATCAGTGAGTTTTGCCCGTTTCGGCCTGTTTTCACAGATTAGCCAGGTGCCAGATTGCCAGGTTTTGCCTTATGTTGAAGATTTTTACCGGTAAACACTCATTACGAAGGTAGAGTCGGGGCCCCACACCACACCCGACACCGACATGAAACCCGACACCCACACCCACAAAAAAAACCCCCACCCCCACCCAAAAAACCCACACCCACAAAAAAACCCACCCCACCACCAAAACAATTCTTAAAATTATCACAAAAAAAAAACAAAAAATAAATTTTAAAACAACACCCCACCCCACCCCCCCCCCCCCCCCCCCCATGACGAGTGAAGCCCTCGCGCAAACTCTTTTTTTAGGGGTAGCGAAAAGTTACAGCTCATACCGACAGTTTGAAATTTGCGAAACACTGCGACAGACGCCCGGCATCGACACTTTGTAAAAAACCGACGCCGACATCAGTAATCTTTGATAACTGTGATAAGCTATTTTGCAACACACTGTAAATATTTGAGCTTGCACATGCTCAGAATGTGGGCTTAGTATAATCCACAGTATTTTCGTTTGGTAAGTAAAGTACTCAACTGTAGAACCTGAATTCGACATCAAGCAAGAAATAAATATTTAACACTATATGGTAATTTTCGCCGTGAAATCTTTGAAATTTCAGTGATTCTTACGCCGATGTTTCAAAATTTGCCCACAGCACCGGCAGTCGGAAAATTTTGGTGCCGACACCGACATTTCTTGAGGGGCCGACACCGACACCGCCTGATCCCCAGTACCAAGCGAAGGGGCGGCGAAGCAACCCTGGGCTGCAGCACTGCGAGGCAGTGTTGTACTAGTGGGAGTTCCACACACGTATCTCTGTTTGTTTATTTCAGTGTGCCAGCTCTAATACACGATTTCGGCTGGAAAGCGCTGGTTGTTTGCGCGCTGGAAGTCGCAGTCGCGCTGTTCGTTGTTGCCAATTTCTTTCTCGCTACATATCTTGATCCTGGCATTTATCCCAAAGGTTACGTCATACTGATTGTATTTCTTTTCAAGGCTTTCAGAGTAAGCACAGACGACGTTTACCGACACTGTTCAAATCATTGTGTTGTCCGTGCGCAGACACTGCTGATTTTGAATTGGTGTAACACTTACAAACCACAGCGTATGTATCACATATACGTTTAGGTCGTTCCATTGGCGGGTCCAGCTTTCGGCCAAAGGGAGGAGGGTGGGCCAAATCCCATTAGTCATTTTTATGTTGCGCATGTTTGATTGGTGAAACAGCGTTTTATCCACTGCTTGTTTAAAATTGGGCGATTTTAAGCCAAGTACCGTGCAAAACATGAGCTAAATGGTTGGATCTTCGTAGATTACTGGGGTAAAAATTCTGCGATATGGGGTCCTAGAGGCTGTTTGACCAAAGCGGGCCTAGGCCCCTGTGGCTCTTCTGGATCCGCTAGTGGGTCGTTCCACCCCATGGACCAGGCCGTGCATTTGCTCTCCGCAACACCGCCTGGTTTTAGGTTTTATTCCCCCTCCCGACATACAAGTTGTAACAACAAAACCGTGCGCGTTTTGTTTGCAGCCACTTTGGCCGAAGAGCAGATGCAGGATGACTTTCGGTCGCCATTGTACAAAAACGTTGAGATCAACGGCATCACGGTGCGCATGAAATGGTAATCATCGTTTTGATTATTTTTTTAACAGACGCTCACCTATTTGATTTTTATGCATTTTTACGATCAAAACGCTTATGATTTAATCCAGGTGTGTCACGTGTCATTTCTATCGTCCACCGCGATGCAGCCATTGCTCAGTGTGTAATCATTGCATCGACACGTTCGATCATCATTGTCGTTAGTGATTGATTGAAGCACTTGATCAAATTATTATGTTGCAGTCTGTCCTCTACGTAATGAGTCGAACGGTAATTGGTGTTTCGTTGACCACACACAGCATTCACTAAATGAAGCGGTAGTTAGATTAGGACAGTGGTCGTCGGGAAATCAACGGCAAAATCTAAGCCGAACTACCGTTCACTGCATAAAGTTTCATTGCGGAGATGGTTGACCAAACGACAAGAAACAACACCCAGTAATCTAATCACGTTGCAGCGTGGGTCAACAACTGCGTCGGTCGACGCAACTACCGGTATTTCTTTGTTTTCCTCCTCTCGCTTACTCTGCATATGCTCTTCGTGTTTCTACTCGCGCTGGCCTACACGCTCAATCATAAGTGAGTGACGGGCGGGAGTTTGTACAAAAACCAACACAGATTGTTTGGTTGGGCAACATTTTGCAATTTGTTGTCGTGTCATCATTGCAGAGAGAATCTCACGACCAAAGAGAACATCTGCTCGTTGCTGATCATGGCCATCTGCGGTCTGTTGGCATTGCCCATTCTCGGACTCACCTGTTTCCACATAAATCTGGTGTCGCGCGGTCGCACCACCAACGAACAAGTTTGTTGCACGCGGTGGTTTTCTCTTCCACTTGAATACGAACAAACGAGCAAATTGATCAAACCGTGTCAGGTCACCGGGAAATTCCGAAGCGGGTACAATCCGTTCAACATGAATTTCGTGGGCAACTGTCTCAATGTTGTCTGCTTCACACAATACCCATCGTTAGTCAAAAACTCATTTTGTGCATTTTTCTGGAGTGAACGAACTCTGAAGGAGATACAGCCAAAATTTCAGATATATGCATCACACTGGCAAACAGACACAGCCAGACGAACTGATGAGCACGTTGATGGCTCGCGCCAATCACAGAAATGGACATTGGTCCACCACATATGTGTCGGCGGATGGACAGCAGAAACTGGCACCCGGCGTCGCATATTATCACAAGGTGGGTTCGTTGTATTTTGTCTCAGAGGTGAGTCTCGCTATACTGATCAGTAATCGGATCCCTTTTTACTGGCCTTGATCTTTTGTTGGCTTGCTATCATGTTTCAATTGCAGGAATCCAGTGTCCAGATAATCTAAAAATGCACAGGTGACGTGCTCTTTGCCCCAAATCGTGTCCTCATGTGGTCAGCTATTGTGACACATGTTGTGTGATAGCAGCACGTCGGGTGATGTTTCACCAACCCAGTATATATTGTAGATGCAGCCAAGATTGGACGCGACGGAGGACAGCGTTTCGTTCGCGCCGTCCACCAACAACTACGTGATGCCACATCGCGGGCCCGATTTCGACGGGTCGAAAGCGAATCTGTATTTGGAGGACGACAAATCGCTGGGTTCGGTGCTGGCGCGTGACGAGCCGACGACACCCGTCAACGAACGATATCTGCAGGCGGTGCAGGACGCGATGGCCGATGTGGTGGTCCGACCCGGCACACATGCACAAGGCACTCGGTCGGTGTCGGCTGGCGCTGTGGCCAGGTCCGAACCGGCGCAAGAACACCACAATTCGGCTACGCCACCGCCCACAAACACACATGCCGCCGCGACAACGGCCACCGGGAAACCACTCGGATTCGCACAGGCCATTCAGATTCATGAAACATTAATATCACAGCAGGAAGAACAGTTCAGGAGAATGAAGCACGATCTGGAGACGAAGGAGATCACGCTATAGCTGTGTGTGCGACGAACAGCTTCTTGTTACTTAGGATTGTTAAATTTAGCAAATTATGACGATAGGGCAATGAGCCGTTCTTGGGCCCGGTAGCGGTTTTGTGCTTGTTGATAATTGATTATCAGGTTTCACTGCTGGCGCGGCATAGGTCGTGTATGATTGTAAGCTTTATGGTGTTATTTCACAGTGGAATGTTACAGTATGTTTACTGGACAAGTTTAACCACAGAAGTGCGGCGTACGGAGGTAAGAAACATATTTTTATAAAATTGGTATTTCCCGTGTGTAAAACATCGTTTCATCCGAGCATCTCATCAACGTTGCAATAGAGTAAGTTTCCATGTTAACTACTATTATCAGCAGCACTGCAACAGCACGCACATTGCTGGTTGTTTTCTTGTTGTTGTATTTTTTGAGTGCATCAGTATTTGTAGTGTTTCCGTCGTTCTGGTGAAGGAAGGTTCGTTCGTTGTTACGCACGGTTTCCTGCCCGAGCTAGCACTGCTATGGCTATTCTGATTTGTATTTCGCTTCACACTAAAAAAGTAAAAAAGCAGTGCAACATTACGATACATTGTTAATCGTGTTAATTGTTGTCTGTTGTTGCGGTTGCTGCTTTGTTGTGGGTATGCTCTTCTGTTTGGTCCCATTTTGATGCCGTGCTGCAGTCTTCAGTGATCGGAACGCTTCTGATAATTAAAATATAACATTACCGTTATTGATTATGATATCATGTACTACAATAATGCACGTGCCCACTCTGCATACTCCACCGCTACTTCACTGTCTGTGTTGTTCGAAACTCTTTTGTAGGCGTACAGTTTATGTTTATACGTTTTAGTATTATAAGCAGTGTTTGTTTTGTGGATATTGGATTAAGCAGTCTGCAGAATTATTCAATCAAAGGCTGCAGTTTTGCATACCGGCATAGTCTTATCCTAGCTCGGATCGTGCAAAATAACTTTTAATTGGAATGCGGTTCTTTAATGCTTTTCACAATATTATTTATAAATTTTATTGTTTTGCTATGACGTTACACCTGCGATGATGGAAGACAATTATATATACACTATATTATTGGGTATTGTTTTACGATGAAATAAAACATCGATTCGACACACTTATGTTGAAACAGGTTATATACATATCATATCATAAACTTATCATATCGTTCATTATTAAAATTACTTCCGTTTTGACCAGTCAGATCACAAATGGCAAACAGCACAATCGTTTTATTGTAAATTACAATTGTTAGGCGTCAATCAATGTTGTAACCAATGTTGTTGCTTTTTTGCAAGCTCATTGCTAAGTGACTGGACAAGCAAATTGACTATTCATCAAATGTCTAACCCAATTTGAGTCGTTTGAGCGTGTAGCGAAAGAATGCGGGCAACGGGGCGTGGATGATTAAATTTTGGCCGTGACGAAACTCCGGAACCACAACCTGCAATATACGTAAACAAAGGTGGCATCAATTCTCTCTTTGCTTCCGGTTTTGGGGAACAGCGGCGTTATTTCCTGTCAGGAATAGTTCCCTTGAATCATGCTATCAACTATTGGGCGGTCTTGTGTCCGACAAGAGGGGATTATCATAACAAAGTGTTGCTGAGCAACAAAGTGGCTGCAGACTCGAAGGCCAACCAAAGTAATGCGCATTACAAAAATGTCCAATCACCACAACCACCTTTGTTTAATTACACTTTTATTTCCTGTTTATGCTGGTTAAAGAAAATCACGCCCGTTATAACCGAACTCCTGGTTGAGGTCGAGACTTACGTTTCAGTATCGCCTCTTACTTTTGATAGCTGCATGTCTGAGTGAAACGCAGAATCTCAGCCTCAACTAGGAGTTGGTTGGGCATTTCCTGCATCTTCCTTGGACCCAGAAATTCAAGAAAAGTTACATATACCCACCTGTGAGGCATGGAGATACAAGGGCAAATGTCGGGTCTTGCTCGATCGGATGCCTAACGCGCGTAACACGTCATGGCCGAGTCGTTGGCGTGATTGTTTGTCGTACTCGGAGTATTTATGGTCGCCCAATATCGGACAACCCAATCCCAGACCGAGGTGTGAACGAATCTGGTGTTTGTAACCTGCAGCAATTCAGTTGTGTTCAATCAAACGGACAATGTCCAGCGTTTGGTTTGCTTTTTGTGTTTTCAATCGACTTTCTTTCAACCGAATCTTGGCGAGATTAGCTTCCTGGACGCGCATGACCAAGGAAGCCAGAGACATAAACGGTCGCCGCTGTCTCAATTGATTGGTAGCCATCACCTTTATGCAACACACACACACTAGCAATTAGGTAGTTAACGGTCAGATTGCGGACGGTGCTACCGATCAAAACTGACAATAGAGCATCACTACAAAGAGGGCACCCTGTAGTGCACAAGGAAAGTTGGTAAGTTCTCACCGGTTCGCGCTTCGACATGCAGATACGCACAGCCGGGTGCCATCTCTTTCACTTTGTAGACACTCTCAGCCCGCCACACTGAACGAGAACTGCGGCTGTGGCCCGCGTATGGTACAATCTAAAAATAGTATTGCGGCAGGATTCGAATATGAAGCTACTGCACATTTGTCAACCTTTTCCCGATTTCCAACGCGTTTTTCGATCAAGGGGATTGTGATTCGGCCTGAAATTTGAAATTCAAATGCCAATGTTCGTCAGATGAAAATGCCAAAATACAAAAATAATATGTACAATGTATCATAATATGTAACAAAAACACTATGGGAACGAATCGGCACGAAAACTTCCAAAATTCCTACCTTGTTCCAGTTTTGGTATTCCCTTGGTAATGCATTCGTAGTGCTTCTTCACCAAACGTCGATTGTAGAGCGTCGCAAATTGAGCAGCGATCTCATTACTCCTGCAACGATCATTTGATTTTTTAAAGCGGCCCCGCCGCTATTGTTTTTTCAGTTTTCGACCTCGGTTTTTTCACTTATATCGTTTGTTGGCATCGAGATCAAGAACATTAGTTTTGACGAACTTCACCAAAATGGCGATTACCCACCGAAATCGATCCGCCAAGATGGTCTATCGGGAACAAAACTGTCCGATATTGATGCACATTTGCACATGATGATCAGGAATGACGAGAAATTCAAAATCACTGGGGCGTGATATAGGCGGCGGGTTACGGTAGCCCGATAAAACATTAGCTCTTTTGTAAATAACAAATGTTTTGTCAACCTACCGTAACGCGCCGCCTATACCACACCTCTGTGATTTGAATTATGCTTTGGAAATCCTGATTTCCATGCACACATAGTGCATCAATATTGGGATAGTTTGTTCCCGTGCGGCCATGTTTATTTTTTTTTTATTTTATTTTATTTGAGTTTTTGCACCTCCAGTGCCAGGTGAATGCAAACGCCCGCAGGCAATGTAGCAAATCCTGTTAGAAAAACATGAAAATCTAACGTGAATTGAAATCACAGGTTCACGATGTACATGTATAAATAAGCAAAGTACAGTCGTATTGTCCAGTAAATACTGAATTGAAATACTAAATCAACATGTTGGTTGATCGATTTCGGTGGATAAACGTCAGTTTGGTGAAGTTCTAGAAGGTTAATGTTCTTCATCTCAGTGCCAACTAACGGTTAATATAAAAAACCGAGGTCCAAAACCCAAAAAACATTAGCGGCAGGCCCCCTTTAAGTAATAGCAACAAATAATTCACGATCGCTCAAACTAGCGATCACAATCAAACACGACTGGACGAACGTTGTGAATAGCTGCACGCCAGTCGCATACCGATCCAGTCGATTGATCAAATGCAACTTGTCAGCAGCGTTGGCAGCCAACAGATGTTTCACGGCAGGCAGCAGTGATGTGATCGAGTATTTGCGTTTGCCACCGAGCGTACTCGATATACCGTACGGTTTGTTGATGGCAAACAATGTGTCTGAGAACGATACACGAATCACGACTGCTTTAAATTCAGTGCAGTGCCTTTGAATTTTCGCACAGAAAATCGCACTATGCAACACACTTTAACGGCATGCTTAAAGTAGATCATATTCGGGGCGATGCAAGGCATAATGTTAAAACACACCATCGCTGTAGATCAGATTTTGTGCCAAAAACACGGCCGCATCGTCGGCAGACATTTTGTGTTCGTCGATACACGGCACTAACGACCATAATTTGTCCAACGCCGCCAGTGAACCGTCGTCGTCACATTCTGCCAATAAAATCGAATAAAAAAATTTTCCCCTTGATGACTAGAAACTTATAGAGCTTTCCAGTCCTTTAATGCGCGCAGGTGGTCTCTCAGGGCATTAAGGATACTTCGAGATCGACCAAGATATTTCCACTAGTTTCGACCAGCATCGTTTCATTTTAAAACGTCACATCAAAAATGCCGGTTCGTGTTTGCCATATACCTTCGAATCGTTGCATTATGCTGCGTTGCATCGCTGCCGAACGCTGCTGCATGGTCGGATTCACAAATCGGGTCGGATCTGGTGCTCGTTTCTTGGCCACGAATTCTGGCTCCTCGATCGAAAATCTGTTGGCAAAAATTGTTCGAAACAGGGAATGGATAACAACTGAATTTCCAAGTACAACCTGCGAAGTGGCTGTGCATCTTGTTCGTAATCGGGCGTCACATCTGTGGTTACATCGGCTTTACTAGATTGTTTCTTAACGTATTCCAGTGTTTCGGGAGTTAGTTCGATACTTCTCTGGTCACCATTTTGGGCGCGCTGAGACATGGACTGAGCATTTTTCGATTTCTGGAAAAAACAAAGTGTCACCTGTATTTTAATACGACGACCAACAAACGAGCGAAAAAACCAACAAAATAGAAATGCTAGCTACATTATTAAAACCAAAAACATAATCATAAATATTCGAACCTGAACAGCAGTGGACACAGCTGGTGAATCAAAGTACTGTTCATCGAACACATTTGTGTGTGTGACTGCGGCTGGTTGTGATTCATTGGTCTCTATTTCGGGGCTCACCTCAGACTCAGCACTCAATTTCGACTGAGATGAAGACTAAAAAAGTTAAGTTGCAAGATGACGACAAGTTAACAAGACTCATTCTACGTTCTGCACGTAGACGCGTTAGAGTTGACACTGAGGCGTTGTCAGCCGTTGCGAAGTTGGCTGCCGAGGCATTGGCGTGGGAACATGTTGAGTCATACGCTTGTGAACAAATCTGATTGCCCAAAACTAATCAAATTAGTCTGAAAAAATGTGTGAACAAATATTTAGTCACCTGCGGCACTTGATGTTGTTCAAACGCGAAATACTGTTCGTCAAACAGATTCAAATTCTCCGATGGTTCATCGTTTGATGGCTGCTGCTGCGATTCACTCGTTTGCCCATCCACCTCAAAATATTGACGATCGAACTCAGAGTACGCTGAAACATTATATGCTATTCGAGCATTGAGGCTGACTTGGCTTGTGTTATACGGTAAATTTATGCGATAGTTTATTTATTCAATGGCAAGCGTTGCAGCGCGACCCGAGCCACAACACCGGATTCAGCTGCTTATGATCAATTTGCGTATGGAAGTGTAGCACAAAAAAAGCAGATATTCTCCTATGACTATGTGTGCTTGCGCATGTTCACACCGATGCTGAATTTCTTAAAAGAAATTACCGTTTCAGTTATGGAATGACAACACAAACTCAAACGTACCTGTCAATATTGGCTGACAAGCATTCGAATGTTGTTCGACATCATCAGGGATCGCACCGATGCCAAATACGTCGTCCTCTTGATCACACTTGGCCATGTCCACTGTCTGAGCACGGCACGGATTTCAGAATTCGGATGTCACAAACAAACACGATGCTCATCCAAATAAATACAGTATCTCATGGGGATACCTTCCTGTTTGCAAACAGATTACTTGCAGGACACGACAACCCATGACAAGGATTTATCTTTCTCACTATTTATGCGAAATACATTTTGTTGTACAGAATAAATATACCTGAAACAAACAAATCATTTTGACTATATTTAACATTTTCAACGACATTATGTCACAATCAACCTGTTTCTCGACAGCCATCCGGATGACACACGTTCCGAGTAAAAAGAATTCTTGATCAATTTTAAAAGCAAATTAAAAGCAGAATTATTAAGCCCAGAATCACATTTAGAACTACCATCGTATCTGTGCGCCAATATTCACCGGTAACGCACTATAACTGGTTAACAACCGTTGATCAGTCCAATTGTTCTGCAGCCATTCGTTGGCAATATCCGAGATTAATGCTGTGCTTTCCGGGTCCTCTACCGTCAATGTTTCGTATTTGGATTCGACCTGACCAAGTCGTGCTGTGCGCTCACTCGGCAGACGCGTCCGGATCTGCAAACAGCCTTCAGTTGCACCTGGGTGCCATGGTGGATTCGCACTGACGACGATCTGGTGCGCCAACCATATGGGATACAAGGGGCAGTCGAAAACGCACTGCACAGCTCGCCGGAGAACAGTGGCAAACACAAAATAAATGTGGTTGAATTTGATCGTCAAAGCACAACACGCGCTTCTACAATCATTTTGTTCGACACAGCGCTTCTCTGCCTGCAGTGTGTTGCACCAAACAGGCCAGAAATGCACAATGCCATATGCGACGTGTTTCCACGCTCATAATTCTCAACAAATTTGGAGATTTCCCCAGGGTTTCCTGAATTTTGAAGGTGATCCGTTCTCACCTGTCCGCCGCCATTCAAACATCCCGCCGGACACGCCATCACCTCCACATAGTCGTACTTCATTTTGTTGCGTTTCATTTTCAACATCAAATTCTGAATATTCCTGAATCCATATGCGCGAGCGAAACGCAGCAGCACCTTGTTCACGTCACATGGATCGTGTAGGATGAGCTCGTCCAGATCTTTGTTCACTCTGAAAAATCGACAAAATGCAATGAATAAAATGCTAACTTTTCACGGTACTGTACCATGAAGCCAAAATACGCGGGAGATACCAAGGATTAGGAAGGGGGAAGGTACCCAAATCAATCGAGGGCAGAGATACTGTACCACAGAAGAGAGCGCCAGGGGAACACACATTGTGCCTGCGAGGGACAGATACTCCCCCTTCGGGTACCTCATCCCCCCCGAGAGCCACACCACTGGGCCCGACTAGCGTTCAGAACAAGGTTGTATATACAAAGACTTGTTTTGTCCACTTTTGTTCTGTCCGTGACAGCACCGATTACAAACCATCCAAAAGAGCCCCTTTCTATTCAATATCAACCTGTTGACCGTGTACTGACAGTTGTCAATGTCAAACAACGCTTTGGCCGCGAACTTGAGCACAAAATGCGCGTATCCACCTGACCCGCCGCCGAGATGGCGTGTCACCGCCATTGACCAGCTTGAACATGGAGGCCAACTGAAACGCAACAGTCAACCGTCATACAGTGCAACGCTCCTGGTGGTAACCAGTCATAGGGTGATATTTTGGAAACGGTGTAAAGGTCAGTTGGGTGTAAAGGTCGGTGGAAAGCTCGGTCGACAGCTCAGTGTGATAGACCTCGGTGTAAACTGAAACATTCCACGTTAATAACAGGCAATGTTTCAAGTTTACACCGAGCTATGCCGACCGAGCTTTCGACCGAACTTTACGCCGACCTTTACGCCCAACTGACCTTTACACCGTTTCGAAAATTCCACCCATAGTGACACACATGTGGCAAATGTTTCGTTTTTCAGCAATACGTTAACATCATATTATGTATCATGCACAAAAAGACAACGCACATTGCATTGAGCAACCGCGACTCATCCACTTTGTCAACTGATGTTTCGCGCAATGCATCAACCGCGTCCATCCACTCCACAAGTTCGGCTGCAAAAAAACATACCAAAATCATAAAGGCAAAATCATGGAGGCATGAATACTTAAAAAGGCCCAGTCAAGATAGCGGGGACAGTGACAGCAGCCTGGCACATCCGGTTCAAGCTCAGGTCTACAGAGTATGAAAGAAATACTTTTTCGCATTCGGTGCCTTTTGAAAAAAACGTTGTACTGTCCGTCACAGTAAACCATCGTCGGACGTATGCCTTTGCGAAGCCCATTGTCCGAGATAGCAATGGCTGTTTTGCCACCCGCTGTCTTATCCGTTCCCTACTCCATTAACAGTCCAACAACGGATCAACCAAAGTACATCCTTCTGGCACCCTGCCAACCAGAGCTGATCACACAATCGGTTTCGGGCATCGATTCATCATCATCCTTGTCCTGCCATCTCAATTGCGATCGTGACGCCTCCAGTTTCTTGTCAAAACACGGCATGACTGACGCGTGGTACACACGACGGCTACTCGATACACCTGTGAACATTAATACGTTTTTATGTGACCTTTATTTGGGCAGGTTTTCCAATTTTACAATTAGGAGAGTGATGTTTCACTTGTGGGCGATGCCCAATTCGATCCCCCACATTCTTATTTTTTCCGGCAATTTTTGTTTCGGCATTTTTTTCGGCGTTTCTTTGCTTTCGGCATTTTTCCGGCATTTTTTACGGCCACCGTGACACGACCGTTCCGTGAAACGTCAGCCAGCTGAACGCTGGTCATCACCAACTACTACACGAGCGTGCCACAAAGCCAGTGCACAACAGGTCGCTATTTCAATGTGGGATGTGCAAAACTGTCTCGACGCCAAGTTGGAAAACTCAAGCAAGACCAACCGTCGCTCGGTCAAGCGGACCTAGATGTCAGCAAAGTACATATACAGCTGTCTTGGTCAACTGCCGGCTGGCACACATTTGTGTTTACTCTCAATCTTGGGGTCGCAAACTCACCCATTTTTCTCGCCAAATAACTTTTCACCAACGACCCGGCGACGGCCTGCGGCGAGCGTGCGGCACTTAGATGCGGCACGATCGTGTCACCGTGCGTTTTCTCGGCGAAACAAATCCAGCCTGCAATCAACACAGTGATCAAGTGGTGGTGACAAGAAAAAGTTGCACATTTCTGAACAACCGTCAAGAAATAAAATTTGCGGCTTGGGCTTATGACATCATACAACACCGACCAACCGGGGCAGGCAGACGCAAACAGTGTGTGTTGTTGTTGAGGTTTGTCGACATCAACAGTGCTCGGCTGTTTACGTCCGTTGACAAACTCGTGTGCCGATGCCAACAGTGAGAATGCACGTGTGAAAGACGTCGACAGAATGTGCTCCACACCTGCAACGAATGCTGTTCTTTTTGGCGTTGTTCGTTTTCTGTAATTGAAGTCCTTTTGTTGACGAGCACGCCGTCGTCATGTGATACTGATACAATAACTGCCAAATTTTTTAAGCCTACGCCCAGAGCATTTGTCGATGTCAGAAAAAAAATGCGCTCGGATTTCTTGGTCCACTTTTTGCTGCATGGTGCATACACGACTTGTTTCATGTAAAAAAAACAAAAAAATAATTCTTTCCCTTCAAATTTCTGACTAGGTTTCGTGGGGCATTCGAGACCAAATCCAAGAACAGACGAAACAGGCACATACATACCTTGATCAATCAAAAATCGGCTGACAATGATGAGAGCGTCCTGCATTTCGCAGTTTCGTTCGGCCGCCAGCGATGCAAGTGATTGGGGTGACACACTGACAAAGACAGTGTGCGACTGCAACAAAATGGCAGCCGCATTATTGTGAGTGAGCCAGGCAGGAAAAGATCACAAAAAGATGGTCGCATACAAATATCACTCTCTATCCTGTACTTTGCACGTGGCCAAATTATTTTGCTCAGCGGACATTTTCGAATGTAACAAAACCAGCAGCGTCATACACAGTGGTTCATTAGTCGTCGGTGGTGCGTACGCTTTACTACGCTAGTGGCCGGCGATTTTTTTTACCAAAAATACTCTCCACATGAATCAAAGAACCTAGCCACTTTACGTGAAGGGACCAAATGACGTCACCTTTGCTTTCAACACGTTTTGCAATGCCTTGTACGATTGCTGCTCGATGAGTATGCTCTCAGCAGTGGTCACACAGCCGCTACAAGCCAGACAGTCATTGAGCGTGATCTGGACTGCTTCAGTGTCCGGTTTCTGCGACAACGGTGCATCTTCGGCGTTGTCAACTGTCAGGCGAACAGCCGACGTCGGTTTGTTGTCATCTGTCGCTGCTGGTGACACTAACTTTTGTGACAGATTGAAGGAAGGGGTCGTTGTCTTGGGCGGTTCATGGCCGGCTGCGGATTTGAGTTTGTCGACGATCGGCTTGATACAATTCTGCAATGGGTCAACATTAATGATTGACTGTCTTACGGTTGTTTATAAAGCAGTTCGCAATCACCCGCACGACTAATTTGAAGCACATTTCAACACATACTGCCTGGATCATCATAAAGCCCACTCCGCAGGTACGTACCGTCTAATATTGTATTATCAAAGAGATGATCACAATCGTTCTCCGGTCGGAGCCGCAAACACTTGTCCAGCCCCTTCTTTTCCAGAGCAACGGATCAGTAACGGACAAAGTTCCCACCTGAGACGGAGCAATATAATCGTCAATATTGCTGATTCGAATCGTCCCACTAAATCCAGAATCAGTCATGGTTATGTGCCGGTAACAAAATACTTGTTGCTTGAGAATAGAAATCTGGAACAAAAAAACTACTGTAATTGCATGAAAAATTATAATCGATAAGATTATAGTTGTATATTGACACCAATGCAATCGTGCAAGGCCGGATTGAGAACATCCGTTTGGAGCTATTTGGCACTGGCCACAAGGTACAGCAATCGCAATCAACGATGAAGGATAAAACTGTTTATAATCCACCACTATGATATTGACAATAATGAATAAATCAACAACAACAACAAGATCGCGGGCTAAGGAATCAAAAAACATAATCTTCAGAATAAAGACAAGAAAAATAGCACGAATCAAGAACCTGTGGGGCTAATAAATAGACGTACAGCACAGGATAGCAATGTCAGCCGCAGGGAAATAATAACACACGTTATCGCACAAACGCAAGATATACTTCAGGCAGAAAAAGGAACGAAAGCCTAAAAGCGAGATAATAGGTCAAAACCAAAGACACAGTTACTCGAGGAACAGCGTAAAAATGACAACGACAGCTCAGACAAAGACAAGGTCAGTGTGTACACCTGAAATGACGAGAACAACGAATTGGAGAGAAAACAACGAACAGTTTTAAACAGTGGATTTTACGGCGCACGGTGACCCCAGAAATCTTGAAACACAAAACAGTTCCTTGGGCGAACAACTGTCCAAGCTGGTAAATGACAAAGGTCCTAAGAAATAAGCTGTGCTGTTTGCAAAACAGACAATACAGACAGTGATTTTTGGATGCAGTATGATTATTACAAACTCACAGTGCTGATAAGCTGAAACAACAAATAGGACACGATACTTTTTCCTTGCTGAACAGGATAACGATGATTTGCCGTGGAACCGACAATCAGAATTCACATGGACTTGACTTTCAACTGCTTCATGCGCGGCGCCTTACGTTTCGCCTCGCGTTTCTGCTCGATTTTCTAAAAAAAAGAAAAAAATGCCATTATTACACTAACTGCACCTGTAACAATTAATCCTGCAATGCAGGACCCAATGCGGGACCCAACCAAATCGAACACAATATGGCCCGACCTCCAATCGTCGCTGTTTCTCCGGGTCCTCCTCCTCCAACAGTCGTTGTTTGCGTTCCCTGATCTTCTCCTCCCGGCGTGCTTGCGCCTGTTCCTGTCGGTGTGCGTGCGTGGTCTTCAGGAACGACTCCTGTGCTTGTTGACGATTGCGGTCGGCCTTGATTTTGCCCTGAATAATCAAGCACCACATGTCCACGTCCGCGAATCAACATCGATATGCGGTCGGAACAAAAAAACAGTGATTGCCCCTGATCAGTGAAATTTCCACGAAACGGACATGTGCGACTTCGGTTTTTGCATTCAATTTGTTTTGCGAAAATGAGGTGTCGCGGCTAACAGAACAGTAGTGTATAAAACAACGGCAGCCATGACACCAAAAAGGCTAGAGAGAATCGCACTACACAATAGGGGCCGGTGTGTTGTCCCCCGCTGTCCTGCGCTTCGTGGTTGTTGAGCCCCCCCCCAGGAACGCACCTCACGCGACAAACGGAATCGACGCGCCTTCTCCAAACAGTGGAACACGAGCTGCATCAGCGGTTTGGTGCTTTCCACCGAATTCTCACTCGCCGACAATTTGCCGGGGATGTTGAAGCCGAACACCAGCACCGCAGACGTATCGGGCATTTTCGTGAATGTTTCGCCCCTGCAATTGTTGCACGTACGAGTTTCTCTACACCGTGTTGGAAATTTTTCCGCGATTTTTGTGTTTTAGGTGCTTCCGAAAATCAAAAAAATCGCTATTGTTCTTTTTTCAGCTCCTTTTTTACAGTAAGCTAAACTGTGAAACATTTTTGCACAGAGCTCATGAGACGACTTTTTTTAAAAGCTTGCTTAGCCAGATTCAAAAATGCTCAAGTTAAACGTATTTCGAATGCTTACGCGAACAGCAACGTTGTTCAAAACACAAATGTTTTGGGATTCTTTCTTTTTCGAAATACGTCATTGGATCTGCACAAGTCAACTTCAAAAAAGTCGTCTCATGAGCTCGTGGGACTATACTATTTTGGCGTGAAGCACAACCAGCAGTGGCGCACCTGGGAACGGGCAAATTGGGCAATGCCCAGGGTGTCTCAAAAGTGCCCATGGGCACAATTTTGCCAAAAGTGCCCATGGGCACAATTTAATTCCCTCAAAATGCCCATGGGCAGAGGCAGTGGCGCAACAGCCATATGGGCACCTTGGTCAGGTGCCCATAGTCAATTTGAGGTGGTGGTCAATTCAAAAAATTTGAGGTGGTCAATTCAAAAAATGGTGCCCATGGGCACTTTTGGCGAGTTTTCAGGTGGCGATGGGCACTTTTTTTGACATGGAAGTGTGAGAAATGCGGTTTCCAAAGGTACAAAGAGCGAAAAAATCTAAAAATTTTCGCGCTGCGCGCGTTTCTCCCCGTTTCCGTTTGTGTCAATGTTGCCCATAACTGGTCTAAGTAAGCGTAGACTTGCTACTCCACTGCAATATATAGCAGTAAGTACTACAATCATGTTCATTACAACACGCTGATTGGCATTGGTTGCAAAACAGGGGGGCTTCAAAGTTCATCTGCCGACGGTCAAACGCACTTAGAGTCTAGTGAATTGGGCACAGTGTGTTTGTTGGCGAACTCCAGACCAAATGAGATGTGAAAGACAGTCGGTCATGATTTACAAATAAAAAACACCTGTTAAATACGTCCAAACAGCCATTTTACCACAAAATTCCTCCGAAATCTGAAAATTTTGCGCTTCGCGCGACGTTCAGTAACAGTTCTCTTCTTCATCCAGTCTAAGAGCGTTGGACCAAGTAAAGGGCACATTCAGGGGGCAGAAGGCCCGTGCTCCCCTTGTACAACTTCGCCCCAGACTGAATGGGCAATGTCTGGGATCCCCTCGCCTGATACAACCCCCCTATGTTTGGCATGGTACAGAAGGTATTCCCCCGATTTTTATCCCGGTATAGTAGGTACATATCCCCGATTTTGCCCCAAAAGTGTTACTTTTTGACCATGATGACCAAAATTAGAGGTGGTTTTTGCCTCACAATACTCAAAATTCGCGCGCCAAAAATTGCGCGAAAAGAATAGAAATTGGTGAAAACGCACGAGGTAAAATTGACAAATGTCGGGTTTGCAACAAGCACTAGGTAAAAATGCATTTTTCCAAAAGTGCCCATACTGATTCCAAAACCTGTGTGCGCCACTGACAACCAGTAGGTCTAAGGACGTGTGCAGCCGTGATTTCTCATTTGTGTCAATATACGAGACCTCTAGTGAATGAAGTGAGTGAATAATGCGAATCTTACTTTGGCTACATCACTAGATATCTGACTAACACCCCCGGCAACCCAGGATCTGATCAAGCATCACTGACGAACAATTGAGCAAAGCACAGAAAAACGGGTTGGGGGTCAACAGAGCAGAATTTACAAGAGGTCCACAAGAAGTCTTGGCCCCAATCAAACCAAAGTCGAGCAAAATGAGTAAATAGGAGGACCAAGCCTAACCCATTTGAACACATAACAACACTGCTGTGACCCAATTCGTTTCTGTTCAAACAGGCAGTGACTCACTCCTGCGGTCGCAGTCCGCTGTACTGATCCGACATGTGCACATACTCGACGCTCTGTTCGTATCTGGTCAACCATTGTTGCACGCGCGGGTCGACCATCGCCGCCGTCGCCTCCCCGATCTCGCTGTACAACACGTAGCCGTCGGGCAGACCGTGCGATTCGGCGTTCTTCTTCTCGACCGTGAAGTGCGACTACAATGAACGAACGCAGTGCAATAATATTGGGTACCATGTTGTTGATAAGCAGTGGGGATTTCGAAAAAAGTGACCCCACAATTTTTGTAAAAGTGCCAAAAATAGCTCCAAAAGTGTTCAAAACAACCTTTTCTTAGGCAAGCAAGTAATTTTTGACGCCTTGAGGCGGAAATGGTCAATTTTGGTGCTTCTCGAGATTAAACAATTATTTCCCTATATCCCATACCAGGGGCTAATCCCACAAACGACGCCGCCAAGTGGACAACAAACGAGACCCAACAAGCACCCACCAAGTCCATCATCTCCTTGGCCAATTTGCTGACCGATTTCTTCTGTCCGAAAGCGAACACATACGTGTCCATTTCGTTCGGCTCGAGTTCAATGCGAATTGCCTGCATTAATTCATTGATTGATTGATCATACAGTGCGTGCCCAGCCAATCAATAACTTACAATCGAATCGTATTTGGGCTTGATAAATTGCGAGATGACCGAAACGAGATCCTGCCGTTTGATGAGTTTGATTTGAACGAGCATGCCAAGACAGCCGGCTCGGCCTGCAAATAGTTGGTGGAATAAAAAGGCAGCACAATCAGACACAGACAATCACATTCCCTACAACAGTTTGTGTGAGAAAATATTGTGTTCAGCTTTACCACAAAAGTGAATTGATCATCTCTCATCCGCGAAACGTGTCTGGTCAAACTTCACATGAGCAGCAATTTATCAATGATTCATTAATTTTTTATGCCCAGAACACAACGGTGCAAAAACCACCGTGATCTTGGTAATGATGCCGACTTTGCACGAACACAGTTCGGTTCTCGGTTCGGTGAGAGGGTCCGAAACTATATATGCAGCTTTATACCACTCTATAATCTTGATCACATTTATAAGAACTAAATGAAACACTGCTACACACTCCTCTCACTCACAAAACATACAAAATAAAACTGACCAGAGCACCATAATGAGTACGAAGCATCAGTATCCTTGACCAACACCTGTTGTTTGGGTTCAGTGCCCGTACCATCATCACCTGTCAAATTGGAATGGCATTTTCGCTCTTGGTATTTGTAATCACAACCCAGCACGTGTTGACTAAGGAAAATATTATGCCTCTAACCAACGATTGCCCACTGATCCTCGAGTAAATCTTTGTGCGTTTCAAACCAGGCGTAGGCCAACGATTGATTCTTCGTTTTCCCGTAAATGTAATTGAGCAAATACACGACTAGACCAGACAACATCAACAGCTCGACTTGATAATTGCTCCAGTTGTTGCGCAAATGCGCCGGCACCTGATGTGCGCAATCAGAATTAAGAAGCATCTTGGATTTGCGTCTGTTTGGTTTGAGAATTTTTCAGAAAGCGTTGCCTGTTTTTGTTGACAGTTCTACTCTCGATCAGCGTTAAAGGCGTTTGCTCATAATTGTCTTGGAAAAAACTTTCACGCTTGGACCATTCCTTGGGCCAGAACCATTTGTACAGAACCAAACTTCACAAGGTAACGTAACTAACATCCAACTAAATTGGTCGACCTATATATCGCTGCAATTAAATGAACAACGGGTACGCAAAACGAACATCAGCAAATCGCAGCTGTTGGCTTGAGGACTGTTTTTTCGGCTCTTTGCCACCGCCACCACTGCCGCTTGAAGAACTGTCCATTTGATCCTTATTAAAATTCTCAAACTCGCTCTCGTCCGTCAAATGTGAAAATTCGTCGTCTTCCTGCAAAAAAGTTGTGCGCAATGTTGAACATTGAACAATATTTTCATAACAAAAGTTCATAACTGACAAAGAACAAACTTCTTCGATGACACCTTCGTCTTCGAAGTCGTCCGCTTCATCCTGTTCAATTTCTTCCTCGATGCTGATTGGCTCGGCCGATGGAGGTGGCTGGCCTGGTTGGTGCTGGCGCTCGTGTTGCTCCTGTAATTTGGTACGAACGTCACATGTGAAACAAGACGCAATCAGCCGCACAGCGAATACAGGAAATCAATCAACCAAAAAAACAAGTTTATACCCCGTTCAGTGCCCTCCCCCCTAGGGTACACGAATTTCGCGACCAAGATATGCTACTAGACACTAATTTCACCTACAGGCTCCATGTGAACTAATTCCCCGGCTTTTGCCTAAAATAGGTGATTTTATGTTGATGTTCTCAAATATGGCCAAAATACCCTTTTGGGTCAAAAATAGGTCAAATTTCCGACCTGAAAAAAAGACTTTTCCTGAATTTGGGTCTTCCCCTCCTTCCCACCAAAGGGTACACTAATGGGGAGGAAAAGAAGGAGCACTAATTTCCCTGCCGAGCAGGAACTACTCTTCCCTAGCTCGAACCAACGTGCCTTGTTTATTTTGTTCCACGTCCGCAATTTTCTGGCTTTCTGTGATGTACGGATATTTGGTTACAAAACAACCAGGGCACCAGACCGGCGCGGTCCAGAATTTTTCCATTTAGATTTTAACGGTATATTATCAGCTATCAGCTCACCTGCTCTTTTTTCTGCGTCTGCAACACATCGGCGTCGTCAAACTCTTCAAATTCGGCGAATTCGTTAGCGTCCAAGTCAACTTGTCCGTGTTTGTGTTGACCGTGTGTTGTTGGCACCAACAGAGTCGACAGCAACACCAACAGCCACATTGATTCCACTGAAATATTATTGGAGTCACCAATAAATACGAAACCGATCTTGATCTCATTCAATGGTGTAGCAGGCGGGGGTGGGGGGGGTCCCCCCAAGGCAGTGTAGTGGCAGGCCCATGTGTGGGAGGTAAGTATGATGCGGGGTTGGGACCGGAAGCGTGAGAGGTATGATTTTGGTCACCCAAAAAAGCGAAAAAACACCGTTTTTGTGATACAATTTTGGCCAAAAATTGAAGTGAAAATAGTACTTTTTCAAAATTTTCGCCGAAAATCGCCTAAAAACAGGTATTATGTGTGGGTTTGCGATTTTTGGGAAAATAAGGTCGAAAAACACCGATTTTTGCCTTAAAAAGGTATAAAATTGCTTGTGAGAGGTATGATTTGGAGTTGTGAGAGGTAAGTACTCACCCCCCCCCCAACCCCCCCCTCGGGATTTGTGGAAGGTAAGTACTGAGAGGGGGGGGGTAACCCCCCCCCCCAACCCCCCCCCCAGCCACTACTATGCCCCAAGGTACAGCAGGTAGGTAGGTTGACGCTCCATCCTGGTACAGTAGGTAGGTCGCCGCCCGGCGGCTGGTACAGTACGTTGCTATTTTGGCTCAAAATGGTATAAAATTGGTATTTTTCACTCCAAATAGTCTTAAAATCGCGCGCTTAGCGTTTTAGAGTACATTTTCATCAAAATTTCGATCTAAAAAAATTTCTTCCCCTCCCCCCAAGCTCGGACGGTACAGTAGGTAGGTTGCCGCCCCACATTTTTGGTGGTACAGTAGGTTGCCGCCCCGCCTGGGTAGCTACACCACTGATCTCATCTCATTTATTCTGAAAGAAAAAAAGGAAAATACCTTTTCCTCTCCACTTTCGTACAAAAACAGCCATATTAACAAAAAAATCCAACAAAGGTTTTTGAAGCTAAAAATTATTTTTATGTGGTCGCAATCGGGTGGCACGGCCCGATTTTTTGGTCAGATGTTTCTCATGATATTTTGCGTTTTTCTGAAGCGACTTTTGGCAGAAAACTCGAAAAAGTTGCGATCCAAGCGTGCATAAATCGCGCGCAGCGCGCACCGTTGTGATACATTTTGTGATTCTGTGTGCATTGAGTTTCCGTTTGCTTGTCTTCGTTAGGGGGTAATCCACCCCCTGGCCCTTGCCCTGCCACTGGGGAGCATTGGCACTGGCCCATTTTGAAAAAAATGGGCCCGAACTCAAAAAAGCCCGGTCCCCCGAACAAAACTTACGCAATGCCGCGCGCCCGAGTCGTCGGGTGTGAAACGCCAAATGCGAACCCATTTGAAACACAAATGAATGATCTCGTCGTCGGTTGCACCTTGTCGATCGTCCTTCAAATCAAGCAAGCAAGATAAAAAAATCCACACGATCTCTTCCATTCATATTGTTCGGTCCGAATCCACGACGGAAGTTTGAATCTTCGCAAAACGGCCGCCGCAAAACTGGTGGTGCGGCAGCAGTCGTCTGTCTGTCGGGCTGGGGCAAATCCCATGGGGGCATCTGACGCATCTACCTTCTGCTTCTGGACGACTTTGTGTGGAGCAAACATGACGGGTTAATAAGAGCGATTTCAGGCTCGTTTACATCGATTGACAAGCTATCTGCATTCATATTTGTGGTCAATTTTGAATCAGATATTATACGTATTTCAAGTTTAATGGAAATCCAAAGTGCTAATCACTAAATGTACCATGTTTCATCCTTTAATCAAAATCCACTGGGTGAGAAAATGTAATTTATGCACCAACATATTTTGACACACAGGTTGATACAATGAGAACACACATTAAGTTGGGAAACAGTTCTTCTGGGAACAAAAACGCAAAGCAAGCACGACACAACAATCTTGTCACTAATATGCAATAACATTGGTAGTTATTATAAGTTGATTATTTATGCAGAAATGAGCAACAACCAAGCTCAGTTGAGTGCTTTAAACCTCGGTCGAGCCGGGTCGCATTCTGATCTCATGCATCAACGACTCGACTTCATTAGTGGCCGGTGGGTATAGTCCGTCCACCAGCTCATGGCACTTTCTGTTGCTGCTGGCCGGTTTGTTCCCTTCCTCCACGTTCTAATGAAAGAGAAATTGAGCGTGAGCGATTTTGCAAAAAAACTTAAAAATAAGAAAATGTGTCGGAAAACGATTGAATTCGATCAAATTTAAAATTAAATTAAATTAAAATCGATAAAACACGTCGATTTCATAAAAACAGCAATTTAGGAGCAAAAATAATTTTTTTTGGAAACTCAATTTCTCTTTCATTAGAACGTGGAGGAAGGGAACAAACCAGCCAGCAGCAACACAAAGTGCCATGAGCTGGTGGACGGACTATACATCCACTTGTGACCACGTGTCACCGGCTGTTTGTTTTCGTCATGCTTGTGCCGCAACCACCAATGGAACCCGACCACGACAGTGACTCCCCACGCACGCAACCCGGCGAAGACCAGCACTGTGAGCAGGATCAGCACCGAGTCCAGGTCGAGAGCATCGGTTCGTCGCCATTTTGTGCTCAATTCAGCGTGCGCCATCGCCAGTGTGACGCCAGTGACGACGGCCGAATGCGCCAGGTAGGGTGTGAGCAACGCGGCACTGTCACGTTTGTACGCAATAATCAGAAGAATTATAACAAGCACTTGAGGTATGAGTTTGAATGCGGCCTGAATCATCACGGGCACTGTGACGTCAAAGTAATGAGTGGCAGACAGATACAGCACAACGCCAACAGCAGCTAATGCGATCAGAATCTCTAGGATGATGACAAGAATAATGGCAACTCTGTAATGGCACAGACACCAGAACACTTTGTCCGATCCAAGCGGTCGGTTGTAGATTGTCTGTTCGGGCGGTTGATTGCCATCAAGTTGGTCTTGAATCAGTTGTTGTTTGTGAGCCTTGGACGGCTGACGCGCGTGAGAGAATGGCTGCAATTAGTGGTGTACTGGAAAATAGTTGACACCTCTCTTCCAAGCGCTATTTTGGGGCCAACCACGTTACAACTAACGAGCATACCTCTTGCGGCTACACATACTTCATGCGGAATATAAATATAGGTAAGTGTTCTGTGAACCCTGTCCGTGTCCCCACCTCCAGTTCGGTGCGAACAGGTGAAAGCCAGCTGTGGACCAGACAAAAAAACGATTGGCGCTACCCAACAACCTTGTTGTTCGCCTTTGTCACACAAACGGTCACCAACGCAGTCAGCACGACCACGACAACGGCGAACAATGCAAAGCCGAGTTTGACAAAGTCAATTTCACGCCCAGGACTGCCGATCTCACGAACCAGACAAAACTGAAAACATAGGGGTGTAATATGAGGACAACCAATTGCCTGATTATGAGAGGCGACTGACCGCAATTGTGACCGGCACCCATCCCAGCCAGGCGGCAATGTACCAGCCACTGGCCGGCAGCCAATACTTAACCATCCAATGTTGCTCGGGTTTGATGCCCAACAGCAGCGATAGGTTTTGTTGCACATTCTCCCAGCCTGATGTTGTGAGACTGCTTTCATTTCATTGGTACAGAGGAGACAACAGTGCCAGAAATTTTCGAAATCGCCACCGGGGGGTGGTTGCGCCCCAACCTGAACACGATGATGACAACTTCCAGCTAGCTGACTTCAATTTGTTGCGTTCAAATTTACGCACGTTTTGAAAATGAAAGTAAATTTGCGCGCCGGGGTGGAGAGGGTTGTGATGTATCAAATATATACTGTTGCGCAACCACCTCCGGTGGCGGTGGCCATTTCAAAAATTTGTGCCTAAATACATTAGGTGCAAAATGCAGTAATTCCAAACCGTATCTGAAGCAGACAGCAAATGCGAGTATCAACATGATAACCAGCATGGTCGAAAGCAGGCCGGTCTCCGTCTTGAATGCGGCGCCATGACCAAGCTGCAAGAGTAAAAACTTTTTTATGTTTTGATGGACAGAATCAAGGGACAGTCGATGTTGCCAACCCCTGAGTTCAGGAACATTGTAACGACAGCCAGCACAACGCACACGGCCAGCAGCACAAGATGATCGTAACGTTTCTTCAGCTTCTCACACGATTCAAATAGAGCACTCGATATTGACCAGATTAGTAACACCTGAATTGTATAATTTTGAACAAAAAACAGCCTTCGTTCGAACAGAACGTAAAGATACCTCAAATCGCCCAGCAAACACTGACCAAGGTTCCCAATTGAGAAACGAATATGGCCGCATAAAACAGACACGCGTAAAGTGCGCCCATTGGTTTGAGTGCAAATGCAGATGGCATGATCACCTGTTCCATCCCTGTGACCAGCATCGCTGAAACACATCCAAACATGCGATGGTGATTTGAAATCGAAAAAGTGAAATTGGCATAGCTAATTTGTGTATTGATGTTATGGTAGTGCCGTAAACTGAATGAAGGAACCAAATAATGGCCCGTGCTCTCTCACAGTGATGGACTGATGAGAGGACCTATAATCGGGCTGACTTCACGATCAACCGTTCTTCCATCCCAGTTTTTCATTGTGAAAGCGGGCTAATGAAGAATAAAAACTAACGAAATCGTCCAAAAACAGCGGTCACATTGACGTCGTGTTCGTTGTAGACGGACAGTGCGAACAAAACCGGCCGTTGACAAAGGAAGGCCAATAGAGGCACTGCCAGGACACTGAGCAAGGGTGCCAGTGTCATGTAGGGTATGGTCACGCGTTTGGGTCGTGTGAGAGAGCACAGACATGAATAGACACCCAAACCCACTGAGCTCGACAGAAACGCGATTCGCAGCAGCGTGGCGCAGTCCTGTAAGATGGTCTCGCTTTGCCTGATGTTTCATCATAAAGTCCATGACAGTGGGACAGTAGCGGCACATGGATGGGTGTTGAGTGTTCACCGTTTCAGTTTGCATGAGGTTGATTTTTTTTGGTCTGTTAGCCATTACCTAGCTTGATCACTCACCATCTTGTGAGCAACATCTGAAAGTCTGGCTGACACAGTCATACGCTCTTGAGAAATGTCCGTAAATAGGAAGAACGGCTGTGCATTTCTTGTTGATGATGATGTTGATGATCAATTATCAAAATAAAATCGAACGCAAAAGAACACTCACGACCGGATACGCAGCGATCAAAACACGTTCGAGGTCGCGCGGCAGAATACGACTGAAATCGTGCGCAAACGACAGCAGAATGTTCAAGAGCACAAGCAGACCGATCGGGACGAGCAGAAACAAATAGGACAATTTGGCGAGCAGAGGTGGTTTGAGTGACACGACGACAAACGCACACGCTGCCGTGCCCCATACAGCCAGGGTGGGCAGGATTTGGAGGGAGACCTTGCGGGGCACAGGGGGAGGACCGGACAGATCGTCCATGCGTGACATCATTTCGGATGGATCGGGCTTGTCAACACCATTCACTTGCGACCTGCAATCGGTGGTCGCAATGAAACTGGGTCCCCACAGTGGACAAAACCTAAGCCGAGGCACGGGCTTGGTCCTACTTTCAAGTCGAGGCCAAAATCGAGCCTGCTTTCGAACGTCAATATCGACTCGCATTTACATGACCTGTACAGATGAATCGCGATTGATCAAAAGTCAAATGACACCAACATGAAATATTCCAAGGCGGCTGGCATTTTCGGCAGATTGGGCGCGAACAGATCGACCATGTTGATCTCATTCGGGTCGTCCGTCTGACACGAGCCCGTCTTGTAGATTGCTTCGTTGCCCAGTTGCTCGCGACAACGTTGTGAGTCCAGCGGGGAATGACAAGCTGCAATCGCATGTTGGTATTGTACACTCTCTTTATAGTAGGGGGAACGGGTGGCGCAGTGACACCAATTTTCCGTTGTCCTGTTAATTATTGTTATATCACTTAATTCACGTGAGTCACATACAGTACAATGAATGAGTCCCGATGACGTCACCATTTTGTGGGTTGACCGAGTGGTTTCATTTTGGAGAAGAATATAAACAAAACACATCAGCGCATAATGAGAACGGGGTCCCAAAATCTACCATTTCGCGACCAACCCATTTCCAAATTCCATTCATTGCCACATTTCACATGCGCCATGTTGCCGTGGTAATGGATGGAAAAGCCGAAGTACAGCAACGACAACGCTGTCTGTCGACAAATAAGGATCGCCCAGAGAGCAGAGATGAACCACATTGTGTACCCGATACCTGGGCAATGCATCGAAATGGGTACACTGTACGTAGATGTCAAACTTGATGATCGGATCGCTTCTGCCGTTGCCTACGTGACTTTTGATCCAAACCATGTATTCTCGCAACAGGTATGTAAAGACACACAAATTCCATCCGCACCTCTCATAGCTGGCGCCATCGCCCCCAACGACCGAATGATATTGGCTTTGCCCAAGTAACCGACAATTTGCTCCAAGTGAACCAACGGTGCCATAATCACCAGTGACATCGCTATGTACACGGCCAGGGTGTACCCTGATTTATAGAGCAAGTCTAAAATTACATTTGTGTGAATAAAGCGATCGGTTTGGCTTGCCAGGTGTGACAGGTCGTCGCCAGTGAGGTGATAGCATGACAAACTGCAAAAAACTATCACAGAACTCGACTCGAAACACAAATTTCGGCGCAAACTTACAAAACTGTGCCACCATCGCGTTGGTTAGGTGCCACACCGTGACGAAACTGAACGCAAAGCTGACGCATGTGACCACATAGTCGATATTGTGAGAGAACACATAATTTCGAGCCATTATTCTTATAAGATTTTGTGAGGCTGTGAGAATATACTCCGGGATTTTACGCCAGTTTTCTTGCAATCCAAAATTATCACTCACTGCACGGCGGCAGCGAGTAGATTGAGGCCAGCCGTAGTTTTTAGCGCATAAGTATTTTACAATTATGTTTCTGGTCGGTCCACACATACGTACATACAACAGAGTTTTTACAACCGGCAAATTTTCACATATGAGTAAACTTTTTTAACAAGCACAAACTAGTTTTTTTGACCTTCAACTAACAAACAAACCCAACACAGTCTGCTACAGCACTCCACTGCCAAACTACTTGAGTTGAAACTCGGGTGGGCACGGTCTGTATTCTCTTGCAAATTGTTTTCAGCTATGATGGTTTTATTTTTTATTACTGTAAATGTGAGCTGCACACAATGCGCCAAGTTTTTAGTGCATGATGTAATCGTGAACTTTCGATAAATTGGATTCAGACCCAACGAATTGCAAAACGTTTATAAGCTGTAACTTATATCACTTTTTTCGACAATGCTGGCCGTGTCCAAGTTTTCTACTCCTCTACCTTGCAATTGTATGTTACATTTGATGGCTATGCTGTGACCAGATGCACCCTCGTGCAACTTAATAAAAAACAAACTTGTGAAATTTTCTGCGTCATGATCACGTTTATTTAGCGTTACTTTGAGAGGAAAAGCAACGAAAAGCAAGTCCGCGTTATAACTTGGGACAAAGCATGTTTTTGCAACACAACTGAACAATTTGGAGAGGGCAAAGTGCACAATGTTGTTTTTCTTTGCGATGTGCCAGTTGGGACTGGAAGGAATACCGACTGGAACACATGCATTCTGGTCAGAAACCCCACACTATACCAGCTTATAACAATGCAGGTTAAAGTTTCAGAGTCGATCATTCATTTCTTGGATTTGCGTATGTTTCTTATTGGTTATCCATCTATAAAATTAAAATATGACGCCAATAAAGACTGCCACCACCCAATGGTCGCAATCGGAAACACCGAAATAAAAAAAATTCCGCAGCTGTAAAGCCACGAAAATTCAGATCATAAAACTGGAGATCGTGACCGAAGCACGCATGGGACAGGAAAAAATATTTGTGCCAAGCCCCGAGGTGCATAACTTGCATTGAATAATTTTTATATTTTCAATCCTGTGCTGTCTTTTTGTGTATTTATACGCTGCTGTTGTTCTTCGTTGCTGTTAGCTCCGTAATAATGCGGCTGCTACGTCACACCAATTTATGGGTTCATGTGACTTGCATGGATTACCAGACACTGGTTGTTTTTAAAATTTTGCTTCAGACCTTACACATTCTGTGTTTGACGACATTCAAATCCGGTGACAGAAAACCTTACCACTCATTTCCGATTGACCACCTCCCCCTATTCATAACCATGATTTGTGATGAAAAAACCGCTTGCTACTCCTAAATATTAAAACAGCGTTTTATCAATAACACTTTGCTTGTTGTCCTCATTAGTCCGACACACAGTATTTGGCGTGCCAAAACGCAGTATCCAGATAGATGAGTACCTGGTTGCCTTGAAGAAAGTCCGAAGACAGATGCTCAGCCCATTTTTGTTTATTGGTTTCAAAAATTCCACACATTTTGGTGCGCTCATAAAAGCTCGCATCATCAGATTGGCCAACGTATACAACAAAGGCTGACACGACAAGCTATAAATTGCTGGAACTGTCTTTCGGCTTGTTTCCCAAAGATTTTTGCAGCCGAAAATGCAGTATACGCAATAAATTCAGCCGATTCTCGGATAAGCCGCGATCGGAAACGCTACATTTTTTAAAAGCGCACTGAAAGTTTTCGACTGTGCTGTTCCCGACATCTGGCCTCTTGTATTATACATTAGTTCACCTTTGTGTTTAGCAAACGTCATTAACCGAAGTCAGTGCTGTCGCTCAATCTTATGTAAAGTGACGCAAAAGAAGTTCGCATTTTTGGCGATGTTTGGCTGGCACCCGGAAAACAGCCCACTAAATGCCTTCGCGTGGCCGTAAAGGGTTGAAAGCCAAACTTGCGAGCGATTGTCCCCGCTTCACATTGTGTACCACGGGCACACAGTCCGAGCAGATTTGGAAACTTTGGGTAAAATCTGCAATGTGTTCTACATATGTACCCTTGCGAAGTAATTATAATGGTTAGGTTACTGCTAAAACGTTTTGTGTTGTTTCTAAGATCAGTCAACATACATTCACCTGCGCTACATTACATAAGGAAAGCGCGACGCAATCAATTTCTGGCCGTGGATGTCTAGGATATTGCTTATTCCTTGCCAGCAAAAAGACAGTTTTCGTTTCTGGTCATAAATTTCTCGGCTCCAGAAGCTGCTAGTTTTTCCTGAAATACTAACTATCGAGGTGCAACACCGCCACCATGGGGTGGTGCTTGTCCGATAATGTCGCTGTTTCTTGCAAGTGAGACAAATTTTGCGTCCTGACCGTGCCCGAAATCAACACGTGGCCCAGCTTTGCAGGTGTTTCCTTTATTATGGCGCTTCAACTTACACATTGGCTTAAACTTTGTTCCCCAAAAACATTTCACACATAACCGCAATCGTGTGTGTGTGTTTGTGACATCAATCACAATGCGCGGCGGTGTGGAGTTGAAAGACAAATGACTCTGCCGGAATGCCATTTTAGTGCTTCTTACAATTGCTGCTGCCGTTTGTTTCGCTTTTTAACAATTTTTGAGCTCGACTTTTCTCTTACGTGACTATCTTCCATACCATTTTCAACGCGGTGGTTGGATGGACGGTTTATGCACACATGAACCATCACCTACGGGAACAATGGGGTACGGGCTTTCCCCACGGCGTGACCCAGACCCAACAACATTTTCAACCAGGCTCTGGTGCTCTTGTACCTTTACATTATTTAGAGGAAATTACACAGATACCGTAGTCTTGTGGGTACACAGACACTGTCAACTACCCCGAAATTGTTTTTTGGCATTGCATGACAAACTCCGTGGTAAACACAGAAAGTTCGGAAAGGAGCCAGATCCTCAGAAACTTCTTTGTGACCGCATTTAGTATCGATCAACAGCTGAAGTCAAGTCAGCCACTATAGGACTGGTACCGCAGATGTCATGGCGAAGGAACCAAAAATAGTAATGAGAACATATTCCTCCCGTGTTTGACGCACGTCGAAAACCGGTGTCGCTATGTATAATTTTCACATTATTTGTCTGATTTTCATTCCCAATCAACCGGGACAGTTGTTTGTATCCATTACAAGGCCATGTAATGCACTTGTCTTCCAATGAACTTGTGCAAAACTATGCGGGAATGTTGTAAAAACGATACAACGTTTTGACAACCATTTGGCGCGGTGTGTAGCGTTTGTGCCTATGAACCACATTGCATACATGTGTAGTATGAAAATACATAGTTTTTCAGCATTTTAATTTTATGACACTACTGTTTGGCTTCAATACTCTTCAATGTGTACTTGTGTCAGAAGTCTTTTGTTGCACTGGACTTCTTGAAATGGAAAATTACATGGTAGTACTTGTGCGGCTTCCATATTGTCTATGCCATCGGTTAATTGCCCGTTTGACGGTTGAATTTTGCTTTTGTTGTTCTCAAACATGAATCTTGTGAACTGTGGCTATATACCCGGACACTGGAATTACACCCCTGCCCTGCTCTGTTGAACATTTCTGAACGCCGGCTACGTTTATGCAGTAGTTTTTCAATACGAACTCGATGCAACACTCAGTCCGGGACAGATCCACTTTGACATGAACATCAAGCGCGCTGCATTCAATGTCTTGCTTGAACTGTGAACTAAACTTTGTGCATATTTTGTATGTACGGTCGCTTTAACCAAGATTGAACCCAACATTTATATGTCTGTCACTTGCATTTCGTGTCGTGCTCACATCGCTGGATCCTTAATAAAATAAAAACACATCCGTTCAGTTATATTGGCCATGTTTGTGCAGTCAAGCATTCGCTTGCACACACATGAAAACGAGTGTGTATACATCCGCCACCGTTGCCTCACAAAACGCAACTTCAAAGCAAGATGACTGCTGTACTTGTGCGGGATATGAGGCAGAAAGTAGCTTCTTGTGTCACATGCGCAATTCGCCAGCCGTTTTTGCATGAGTGACACAAAAACTGGCTTGTATACTTGTAGAGACAAAGAGGAAAACTGTCGTACTGTATATCGGATGAACTGGGTAGCAAACCGCAAACAGCGCTAGACCTCGAACCGGCCTGACACATTCATAGATACTCTTGTCTCGGAAGCTCAAAAAAGTTTTGAGTGGTGCGACGCGTGTTGTCTGCTGAGCAAAAATGCAAGTGACAAGCACAAGCGGTGTCGGGTCGGCCTTTTATTACTTTTTTGCTGGCAAAAGCATGCCATCATAGCAGTTCTTCGCTATCGATAGTTACTGTATTTCTCTGACGGTGTCGTTTTATTTTGCCATCGTTTGCACGTTTCGTGTACTTGTTTTTCGCTATGATAATCCCATGACAGCTGTCATTTACAGTTATGTAGGGCGCATATGACAATGATCCGCAGCTCAGCTCGCTGCGAACGTTTTGAAAGTCGTACAGTCTATCCTCTTTATAGTGACGCTCGTTGTACTTTTTGCTTTGCCTCTATCGAGAATATTTTTCATTCCCACTTTGAGTTGTCGATCACAGTGACAAAAAATGGCCGGTCACGATCGTGTCACAGTCAAGACAGCAGACTGCGTTATGAGTATTAGTGCTAGGTCTCGTTTGCGCAAAACGGTCTCGTGTGCTGTTCTGGTTAGCTGGATCTAGGCTCCCCATCCTCAGATTATAGTCACGGGAGCCCCCTTTTGTATCCAGGAAGAGATACCGCAAAATGATGGTTGCTCTAACCGCACGTAACACAAATATGGCGAGAAATGAGCCGATAGAGCTCTTCAGTTACCCGACCGGGAGGCTCAGGCGTACGGCACAGCCGTCAGAAATCGAAAACGATATTCACTCTCATGATGCACCCGTAAAATATATGAAATATTTTAGCTTCTGCTCTGACGTTCGGCACTAAATTTGAAAATTGTTAAGAAAGTTGGTTGACTCCGCATGAGACGGTGACTATAGACCACCTGATAAAATTCCAACCCCCAACCACAAATCACGCCTTTGTGGACAGCAATGCTTCGAAAAGTGGTCAGGCAAAATGTGAACAACTTGTCATTCCTAAGCAGTGCTTAACATCAATGTAAAACTTCAGTTTTAATCCAAGACCAGTCTTTCTGTCTTTTTCTTCATGCTGTGCAGATGTCCATCTGCAGGCAATCGCGGTCGACACGACTGAAAAATTTTCATCTTTCCGGCCAAATTGCGAATGTTGGGAAAGCAGGTATAAAAATAGCTTGTTTGGGGTTCGATGTTACAGAAGCGAAATTCACAGCATGTTGCAGCATTTGCGAGCGTGTGCGTCCTATGTATATGCATACGGTATACCTGAGGGCACTTTGTGCAGGTTGTATCACACAGTTTCTTTGTAAACACAATCCGTCTTTTCATCCAGCCTTTGGTAGTTCAGAAAGTGCGCTAATTGTGTGTGCCCATGTTTTGGAGCCGGCCCCCACACAGGCAGGTGCACCCACACTCAACTTCCGCTTTCCTTGAGACAAAAATGAATGAGAGAGGTTACCACACGGTTAGTGTGAGTCAGTCCCAAATGACTCGTGTCCCACAGCCACTTTTCAATCATCAGCTGAGGTCAAGCGTGAAGTTTCACTGACCGTTGCGACTCATTGCCTTGCCTGCCGAGACGGCTTCATTTCCGAAGCCACCAAAGAAAAATTAGTGGTTGGTTGTCCTGATTGCTACCGAGACCGGCATAAGCTTTCTTGATAATATCAGTAGGAAAGTATCACTTGATTATGCCAGTGACCATGAAAACAAAGCGAAACAGGATCCCGCCCACCTGGACAAAAAAACCATATCAACAAACTGCATTGGTTTTTGCCGTTTTCCGGTGTAAGTGAAAAATTGCGTGATGCGCCTGTTTTAAGGAACATTGTCGGTATATGTACATGTACATATGTATCTGCCGTCGTCCCCGCACCACCAAGAATGTCACTAGAATCCAACAAACTCCATACGAGTATTCGACACTTGTTTTGTTTTATTGCCTCACATTAGTGTGCAGGCAGCTCTACAAGTTTTATGTCGCACAAATAATGGCTCAACATATATTTATTGATGAGTACCAGCAAGTATATATATGTAGGTAGACATGTTCTAGCTGCACTCAAGAACTGGTCGCAGCCAATCAACTTGACGACGGCTTTTAGTGCATCCGTTTACGGTCCTTCCCAAGAAGGCATGCCTTGGGAAAGTCTATTGCGCATTACAATGCTCGTTTTTTGTTGTTTCTCGAGTCACAACTTCTGCACACCTTTTATTTTCATGTAATTCCCATAAAGTTGTCTGAGACGTCAAAAAATCGACGGCCAAGTGACAACAACAGCACAAAACTTATGACAGCAAGCCTACCATTCGCGCAGACTTGCGCGCAGTGACAAACCGGAACATCCGCCGATAAGAATTGCGCACCGAATTCTTTCAAACCGCTTGAATCTGTGATCATTACATGCGAAATCAGCCCTGAACGCCGCTTGTACCAAAAAGATGTGCTTTTCCTGCCTTTTGTCGCCACCATCGTTTCGATATTCGATGAAAGAAAACTGCATTGTCGCTTTTGGCCATTGTTTTCTCCACCCGGTTCTCCAGATGTTTCTCTTTCTTGGCCAGAATAAAAAAACCCGTTGGCTCACAGTTTTGCCTTTTGCGACCGCGAAGATGAATTGGCAATATTCTGCAGCGTCATGAATCTCGCTCAGATGAAATCTCAATTTCAAGCGACGCAGAATAGACATGCTCTACCGTGTCTCCACTAATAGTAGCCCTGGGCTTCTATTTTTTCAGCGACCCTCTGACCCCTTGGCTTCTATTAGGGGCTTCTATTGGGAGAGGGCTTGCATTTTTTTCAGCGACATTCTGGCTTAGCTTCGTGCATTGTGACAAAAATGCTCAATGAGGGAGCATGTAATGTATCGAGTGCACGAAAAGAGAAATGGCCCTGAACTTTGAAAATATACCCATTTTCACTCGTACCGAAGTCATTTCGCACGCGCACCGCACTGACTGTGAGTAACCTTGGGGGCTTCTGTTGGGAGGGGGCGTCAATTTTCTCAACGTATGAGCGACCCGGGGGCTTCTATTGAAAGGGGGCTTCTATTATAGGGGGCTTAAACTGGAGGACGGTATGTAGTTTGCCATTCCACTTGCTGTGTTACGGTAGCATGTACAGTATGTATCTGCTTTGTGGGCAGCTGTGTCTAAATTTAATCCATCAGGCCCAACTTTTGTTTTTGGCCGTGCTTGTGTGAAACGGCGTTTTCCTCTGCAGCGCGCCGCAAATTGTTCCCAACCGTCACACACACACACGCGCACACGAGGGGACAAAGTTTAGCAGGATGACTTATGGCTTGAGTATTGTTGGACGCTTGTCTGTTCGGTTGGTTCGGCTCGAACTCAGCCCAACCGTATATAAATTGTCATGAGATGCACCCAATATGACCGTTTGATCACGCGACTCATGTCAGTTTCACATAAACGTGTGTGACGGAGGTCACATTAATACTAGGATTGCATGACCCTGCGTGCTTCTGTACCATGCCTGCGTGCCAAAACTACAGTCTGCAACACAACATTTGCCATGTTCAAACTTTATCTTTCATCTGTCATCTTCAGAGGTGCCTCTGTAGCCACGACAAAACAGTTGATGGGGGCGGCTCGTAGATTCATGACATTACATGTGCAAAATATGGCACCCAAGTTGGTCACCTGCATTGTCATCAGAGGGCGCACGAAGGTCGGGCCCAAATCCAATCAAATGAGCGCCCCCCCCCCTAATTTTCACATGCGTTTTGCTCTATCTGCTTCAGCGCTTTTTCGGTCCTCTGAGCAAGTGAGTGGTACATGTGCATGAGTGCACCACGACAGCCGAAGGGTACCCAAAACGCCAGACCTTAGCTCTAGTTGAGCCCAGAAGTTATCGTCGTTAATGCGCACCCGTGTGGCTCTTTAGTGCGTCACAGAGCAGCAATAAACCCGCGTGGATATAGCCTGACAACATATGTATGTATGTACATAAACACACGTGAACGTGCAGTACTTGCCATGTTTATTTTCGTTGATTCAATGGTCCAACCATAGTCCATGTTTTCGTTGAAAAGCTGCACTCGAAAAGTGACAACAGTGATATGGCACAATGCTTGTACACTCCATGCGTCAAGATATTACAGCAGGTATTATTACTTGTATCGTGCACGACCGCAACTATCGACGAAGTAAAACATAAAGGTCATTTTTCAAATGTTTCTGTGCTAAAGCCTTCAAGATAAATTGTTTTGGCGGTGTGACACTGGCAGTTCCGCGACTTAAAATTCTATTTTCCGCATCGTGCTTGCAACTGATTTTGCAAGTGCTCCTGCTCACGTATATAGGTACATACACCTATATTTGTGTGGGTTGCCGTGTTAGTTATTGAACCCTGTCACCAGCATTGGGTACGTGACAGAAAAACTATGTAGGTGCAGGTGGGATGAACTAAAGGCGTGATTAACGGACCGGATCGGTAATGCGACGGTCACGTGACTTTGCGTACTTGGGGTGTTCTCGATGTTTGCTTGTGGCACCAGGGTAATTTTGACAATCGCAAAACTAGGTACATAGATTATCATCGGTCTTGGGAAGAATTTTTTCGGACGACATCACATGGTGTCCTCAGTAATCCCAAAATAGGTACGGTGTGTAACCTCAACACAACATGTTGTGTAATCAAGCCCGGACTGATCACCGAGTTTGATACCGGCGCTTGTCTTTTTCAGGTCATGTTGACAAAGAGTCTACTTTAGGGCCCACAGGCTTTTAGCTTGCGCCACTTCCCTATTCCAATACAAGTTATCACGTCATTGAACTTGCTTCCACGCGTCAGGTTCAGCCCCTTACAACGCTCTGACCATCTGCATTCTCTAACAGTTACCGTAGCACATGAGAGGCAGTCCCTGAACTGGCAAGCTGACTCAATCTGACTTGAGAGACATATAGAATTCTGGACATTGTCTATGCATGTGCCGTCCAGCTGAAGAAATTCTAATTTATTTGTGTGGCAGGGAGCGAGTCTGGTTTTGATAGGACCACCCGAAATGGAATAAAAAGAAATCCTGCGGGACTTCAGCCGCACCCGCGTTCATATAAAAAGACAACTTGTTACATGCGCGCACGCGGGTTTCGTTTTCACGAAAGTGCGCTGTCGATTTTTATTTGTCTTGGCTGGTCGTCGGTAGCTCAGCAGCCTAATAAGCAGCTTCCTCTGACTGCATTGCAAAAATGCAGATAACATTTATTATTCCTGTGAATACCGTTTGCTCGACCACGGATGTATGAGAGAAGACAATCACACTTACAGTAGTTGTATGGGAATTGTACCCAAGTAAAGCAATAACAAGACCCTTCTATAATTCAAAATCTCATAGTTCGGCTTGCATTAGAATAAAATCACAGCAGTCCGGCGTTTAAGGCTGCGGTTCTTTGGGAAAGAAACATGGATCAATTGATCTTACCATGGTCGCAGTTATTGCACCCATACGCTACATGCATCCAATACACTGACATGTGTACTTTTTGGAAAAAGGAGTACCATGACAGCAAGACGAAAACATAAGATAAGGGTGCGGTTTACATCAAGTGGCTACTTCAGTATACATGGATGCTTTTCCGTTTCAGAACTTTTTTGAACCAATTTGAAATTCAAGTGCAGGAATTTTTGGAACATGAATTGTGCAGCCCGACTTACGGAATTCATTGATTCAACTTTTTGAACCATCCCAACTCGTCTAGAGCCAAAGTTGCTCCGACGCACGTGCGTCAAAACAGGAACAAGTGGTGTCCAATGAATAACAAATCTCATCAACAAATAAAACGAACAAAGCTGGTTTGTGTTCTCTCCGATCACAAGTGTTTTGCATGCCAGACTCATCATGTTCATGCTTGAAAGCTTGTCCGAGCACTTGTTTTCATCTGTTTTTTTTTCAAGAACAGATTTAAAAAGATAACATGTTTATGCAAGTGATGTATGTATATACTGTATGTGCCGGGGTTTTCAAAATGTAAAGCCCCTCTTCCGAATAGAACCCTCGGGGGCTCTAACTACTCTAACTACACAGATATACATTTTTGTATGCCAATCAAAAACATCAACTTCGTAGCAATTACCGCTTTCAGCCCCGGTGCTTCATGTAGAAAGCTCTGGTAGGGGTCCTACCCAACGGGGGCCAGCAGGGTCCCAGGTTAACGGCATCGGCATGTTTCTGTTTTGTCGAGTAGCGTGAGGGAATGTGAGGTGCCCAAGTGAAGTGAAGCGTGGAGTGCAGTTCAGCGTGCGAAAAAATCATCAATAAAAATAAAATTATTTCGGCGCTTGCCGTATTTTGTTCCAAGTTCAAGATTAGGCGAACAGGAGAAAGTGGGGGTCCCATTTCCGGCCGATGGATCTCCGTAAACAGTTCCTAAAAATAAGCATGTGAGCAAATATAGGTAATGCAGAATAAAATTTGAAAAACATCGTTCATGTACATTACATATGTTTAACGTTCGTACGTGGGATTGGGTTCCTTGATGGAACATCCTGCCTGGAACTCCTGGCAAAAAGTTTTCTGAAAAGGCACTACACTAGTTTCTGGTTTCCACAGTCGCTTTTGAGAAGTATGTACACATCAATGTTTTTGTTAGCCATTCCCAAGGTAGTAATGGTATGTGGATATTCGTTCATCCACGCCACAAGAGTGTGTGCGGTAGGGCGTTATGTAGTTCGTTGTTGGCCACATTATGCCGCAATATTGATCTCCACACCAAGCTGAAGAATAATAATAAGCCACTGTATATACAAGGTAGATAATGCCATGACATAAGCTAACGTGACCGAGGGACTCCATTTTCGTGACTTGTCCCACTTTATATGACTTGTTTCACTCAGAAGTGGCACATTGACATTATTACTGATGTCTAAACCCTTGTGTAAGCAAAGTCAGCCAGGTGGAACCCAGCGTTCCCTGCCTGACGTCACGTGCCATGATGTTAGAGTCATGTACCGCGCACTCAAAAAACCGTGCACATTTTTGTCCGTGAAGCTTCCGGAAAATGTTATGCGCTATTCTTATTACCAATGGAAGGCAAAAGTCAAATCAGTTCATTATTTTGTGCGAAAGTGCAAGAACTCATTGCAAAAACGTGCGATATTCTTCATTTTCAGACAAGATTTTTTTGACTCCATATTTGCATAATGGACGAGCCTCTGATTCATTCGGTGAACATCACCGACGTGCAATCATTTCCGCCAATCTCGCCGCTAGATGTGGTGATCAGCAATAATAATAATCAATCAATAACAGTGAATGGCAGCGAATCGATCGATGTGCGTCCACCGTGTGTGTTGGACGTGACCATTCACAACATGACCCTATTGACCGTGTTCGCAATCATATTCTGTCTGTCGGTGCTGGGCAACAGCGTGGTCATTGTCATCATCACCCAACAACGTTGGATGCGCACCATCACCAATGTGTACCTGCTGAATCTGGCGTTGGCCGATTTGATGTTGAGTGTCATCTGCATGCCACCCACACTCACCGGACAGTTGTTGCGCTGCTTCGTCTTCCCGCCGTTCGTCTGTCCGCTGCTCGCTTATCTGCAACGTTAGTCTGCCTCATCGTTTAGATTATGTAGTGCCAGTGAAACATCACCTGCTTAGGTCCCTATTTGGGTGAAAGAGTATTCTGATGTAGACCACCGTGTGGCAACATAAAAACCAGGGATAAAAACCCCTGCATTGGTCAAATTTACCATGGTATATACAGTACCTACCTATGGCATCACAATAACTCTGTCGAACATGTGGCATGAAACATCACCCCTGCAAAGTTTTTGGTGTTGCCCAATCCTATTGTAGTATCGTGTTGATCTGTCGGGCCACCAATGAGCCTGGCATCACAACCAGGTATGTGCATGGAGGGTGTCACTATAGCTGGGTGAACAATATCAAGAGAGTGCACAACAACACACCTAAACACGTCCACGCCCACCATGTGCAGCTGTCGCGGTGACGGCGAGTCTGTACACATTGATGATCATCGCGATCGAGCGCTACTACGCCATCTGTCGCCCGCTGCACTCGCGACATTGGCAGACAAAGTCGCATGCTTGGCGCATGATTGGCATTGTCTGGCTCATATCGTTCACGTGCAATCTGCCGTCCATTTTCATGCTGAAAGCCGAAGAGATCAATCCTGGTGAGTATTCGCAGCTGATGATTCAGCCACGTGCTGAAATCTTTGGGCATGTGTGCGGCTGTATGTATGCACTTTGTTGGCACCAAGGTCCGGACGCGTAGTTGTTCCCAGACCGACCAGTCAGCAGCAAAGTCGCATATGTCCCAGGAGCGAACAACAATTACTGTCAACCAAGCCACTGTACGTACATGTACATACATGTCAAGACTGAAGCAACTTTTTTTCTGGTTTCTGTGTAAGCAACATTGTACGCACACCTGTGGCGTACAGTCGCATCACCGATTTTGGTTGTGAGTGCCTGATGCTTCAGTGCCCGGGCTTCCTGTCCAAGATAAAACACGTTATTTACCAGGATCTCTGTTACACTACACCTGCTTACATCACAACACACGCTATGCTACAACACGTGACATCGATGAATGTAAAAACTATAACATTACATGTGCCCTATGCCAGGCCAACTGAATTGTCGCCCTCGTTACGACGGCCAATACACGATCGTCAACCTGCTGCATCAGGTCTACATCACGTTGGTGTTATTCCTGATCCCGGCGGTTGTGATGGTTGTGCTGTATGCGATGGTCATACGGACATTGAGACAAGGCATGACATTGGAGAAGGAACAATTGGTCGATGGCGGTACGGCATTGGATGCGGCCAATGGTGAGTGACGCATTGCTGTCACGGGGGGAATGAAGAAGATCAATGTTGTTGAGTTTATTGTCGTGGACGCAAGTCAGTAAAGTCGCCCGAAACGCAGCATACTATCCAACAATACGCATGCATCGTCCATGACATCAGAGTCCGAGCGAGCGTAACAAATGTACGCAGCAGGTGTAGCGATTGTGGGCTGCGACGACGACAATTAGTACTTACCCACGTTTGGAGTCATTCTTCTCACCGCTTGCGTCAGCGGCAGTAAAAAAATGAGCCACTCGAACCAAAACGTGGCGTTTCACCAGCAGGCACATTGAATACGCTGCCACGTCTTCAATGCCTGACTGATGTTTCAGAGGAGACTCAAGACGCAGCGACGCCGTTGTCATCGACACGCGGTGACCGTCTGCGGCTGACTGTGCGCCGATCACTGAACACCGTTGTGTACCGGTTGCGAACGATGGGCGCATCGGACGGTGTTGACTTGCAACAACAAGAACAACAGTTGAACAACACCAACACTAACAGCAATACAAACAACAACAACAACAATGACAAGGGTGGTTGTGTTGTGCTGAGCGACCAACGGCGTCACAACACCGTCAGCAACGACGCACGATCTAGACCGCTGCTGGAGACCACCAGACGCAACACGGTCGATGTGCCCGACAGGATCAATGGTGATGGTTGGTCATCATTGTGGCATGTACCATACAGCCATTGGGCATTCCGTTGAGTTCATAGAAGTACAGCCGTGTGCCAAGTTGGTCTGACGGGATCCCCACCCGCCTTCAGTTTCTGGTAATTTTGACACGCTGTATTTTTGCTGAGTTGGATCGACTGTAAATCGACGGCATATTTCGTGACGGTGATCTCGCAAATGTGACGTTGCTTCCCATCTGCCGACTTAGGGATGAAAAGCTATGTATGTGGCTCAGATCTCGTTCGCCCGCCCTTTGGGTGTTGAACTCAGAATTGAACAAGGCCAAACACTGCGTCATAAAGCGCACAGTATGGAGCTCAATGATGAACGCCAACAAATTACCAATTTGCACGAGTTGGTTCACCTTGCAGCCGAAACATCCAGTCGTCGCGGTTCATACTCTCGCGCGTCCCAGAGCCACTTGACCGTGCCGACGCTCAATCTGCGCAGCACACACGCCGAAAAGAGTCTGAACGCGAAGAAGCGAGTGATCGTCATGTTGATGACGGTCGTCATCGAGTTCTTCATCTGTTGGACACCACTCTATTGCATTCTCATGTTCAATTGGATCAGCAGGGTTATGCCTCAGTCGGTATTCATGAAACAGGTACGGTTCGTTCTGGTACATAAAGCAGATAGTGGAAAAAACTACAGGTGCAAAAACAGCGGTCACTCAAAGAGCTGCTTTGTTTGGTTCAGAAGGTGGCTTGTTCAAGATGACCTCATAAGAAAGCTGCGGCACGCTGTTTTTTTCTCTGCTGTTTTTCACCGGTTTTTGCCGTCTACGATAGGTTCGACTGAACTTTTTCCATGGAGTCAGGTCTTGCTTCGCCACTCGATGATGTGATCAAGCATGTTGACGCAATACCATTCTGTCAACAGGGCGAACCAAGCCACTATAATTTTGACCAGCCTAAAAGTAGTTTCAACCGGCGGATGATGTGAAACATCACCATGTTTGCAGGCAATGGGCACAATCTTCCGTTACCACATCTACACGGTCGCACTGTGCATGGCCTACATTTCGTCGTGCTGCAATCCGATCACTTATTGCTTCCTCAACGAAAAGTTCCGTCTTGCGTCACTGTATGCGTTCGGTTGTGCGTCATACGTGCCAAATACAGTCGGCGGCGGTCAGTTCTGTTCTGCTTGTTTTGTTCGCCAAGTGACTTCAGGGCTTCAGTGACTTTAGGTGCATTGACGTCACGTTCAAATACAACCTGCCGTCTTTATGACCCAATTATGTAGTGAACCTTTGCGAGAATATGTATTTTTGAAGTCTTTTGTTGTAGAATATGATCGGCGCAGTCCGACCCAGAGACAGCCTATGTTTACCGTTAATGCTTGGGACCTGACATTTCTTTATCCTCCAACGAGATTGAAGACCGGTCACCATGTGGAGCGCCACATGATAAGGAGGGTCTACCATGACACATTTGCCTATTGCAGGTGGGACGTATCGCCCCAACGGCGCGGCGCAATGTACGATCAGCAATCGAACGCCACGAGGTATGATGTCGGCGAGGGACCACAATCAAACACCGAACAACTCATCGCGTATGTTGCTCACTCCGGCTACAGTGCCCGTGGCAGCAACACGCATCACTGTGACTGAGCCTACAGTCGTGCCCAGTTGTAATGGCACTTCCGGCGCAAACAGTCCACCCAGACTGTCAACTGTCAACGAAGAATCTCAATCTATCGCCAATGGCAATGCTAGTTAGATGATTATGCCAAATCTCAATGGAAATGATTTCGATTGAATCGGACCATGAACGTATATACTACTATAATTCTCTCCAAAATGTGCATTTTCCACTGAATGTCAACATAACGGTCATATTTTAGCACTTTTCTGCAGCTGTACGGGATACAAAGCCACTTGATCATGAACTTGTACATAGATTATGCTGACGAGAAATTTATTTTGAACTGATAAAAATAGCAAAACATGGTGACATGAGCAACAAATTGCCGACCGGAACGAAACGCGATTCCAGAAAAACAAAGCCCCAAGAAACATTTCATATCTTAGCGGCCATACGTTGCTTTTCCTCCTCATGCAATTTGTGTATTTTCTCAATCTTCTCCTTGGCAAAATAGTCCTTGTACCACTGCAAATGTTCGTGCTTCATTTCAATCGTCAGATACGGGTTTTTGGACAGGCCGATGCACACCAGCTCCATGTAATCACGAATCGGTCCGCTCGCTGGGAAGTCCATTTCGTCCAGTTTGCGAGCGATAAACACATGGTCGGCGAAACTCACCTGGAGTGTCACCAATAAAACATCAGTTTCTTTGCCACAAACTTTCTTAAAGTTTGTTGCACATTCTGGACTTTGAACCCACCTCACTCTCACTGCCAATATCGTATTCATTATCGATCGGGTATGGATACATTCGACCTTCCTCTGTCCACTCAGCTAGTTCGTCCCACGCATTTCGCGGTCCACCGGCCGTACGTAGATATCTGATAGATAATAAAACAAAAATTAGCACCCGTTTGCGTACCACAGTGATGTGGTTGGGAAGGTATGCATTACCTGTGGCGTATGTTAAGCTACCAAAGCCCATACCGCAAACCTGTTGCTGGCTTGCTCCAGCTCCAACATATTCTGGCAAAAACGTGTTCTTCGGGTGTACTTTTGGTAAAAAAATATCCATCACTCAAATTTGTCCTGTAGCTAGCTCGAGGTTGCCTAATCCTGGCTGGCTCTCTGGTCAGCTAGCTCGGGTAATCTGACCAAGAACGTGTTGCAAAATGGACAGTGATCAAAATCATATCCCAGTGCGAACAGAACACCAAAATCAGCGTTTCTCCTCACTTGAGTCGTTGACCGTCGAGCTCCTTCCAGGTGTGCGAATGCGTGGTGTTCTCGAATGTGTCACCTGGTTTGAATATGCCGAGCGGCTCGATCTGCTTGTCCGAATCACTGAACAACTCAAACCCGATCGGTCGTTGTGTCTGCGCAAATCGTGCCGCCGTCGCGATCGCCTCTTGCCGCGTTGCTTGTGGCCCTCGCAATCGAGTTTGCGTTGGCCTGGCAAGCCGAGTGCACAATTTGTGTTTGGTACATGATCGTTGTTGTGCGAATGCGAAGCACAGCAAATACATACTGTTGTTGCATAAATGATCACAAATCCCAAAATAAAAGTCATGGCTGGTGCCTGGTGGGGATTTCGGTGATGGTATTGGCCTTTTATAGTGACACTCCACAAAGCAAACCACCAGTATGCGGTGGTGACCAAGTTTGACTGTCAATCAGTTGTGTCATTGTCGATACGACTGTACAAATCTCCACAGTGGTCGAACAGTGCCGTGTCACCACCATGCCACAATAGTTGTCAACAAAGTGCAACCCCACACCCACCCAACCTGATGAACGGTCGGGCCATCTGTTCAGTAGCACCGGTGTCGACCTGCATCGTGTGCAGCACGTCCATCATGTGATCCGATTGTGTGCTGTCATCATCCAAGCGTGGTTGTGTCAATGACAGTCGTTCAAGCAGCTCGGCGCGGGTTCTGCGCAGTTTGGTCGGTCAAATTAACGGTTTTCTGCACAAATGCGTGCTCCTAATGCTGGGCGTCAGTGCCACACGCAAGCACACTTCTGCACAGAGTTGTGCAACGATGCTCTTTCAGCTGACAAGCGTTTTTATTAAACGCGACATGCGAGCTCTTATGCACACGGCACAAGAATTCGCAACGTCTCGGATTGACGAAGTTTTCATATTTTTTAATCAACTCCAATGAGTTGTTTCAGACGCAGACATCACTACCAACCGTTGCTGTTGCCCAACATCATCAGGATGCATCTCTATCGCGGCTTGGTCGGCTTTCTCGAATTCCATCTCGGCTTCTGGGGGTGTTGCTGGAAAGCATCGCAGCGTGAAACATTTGTATGCAGTTCCAGAATCGTGAATGGAGTCGTATCTCCGGAATTGATGAACGAAGACAACGTGATATTGTTTTTCAAGATTTTAAAATCTGGCTGGACAGGTTGTAACGTCGACGCTAGCTGCAGTTTTACAATTGCAGCTCAAGATGAGCATCCATGGCGTAACACTGACCTGTTGCCTTCACTTGTTCCTGTTTGACCGAAATCAACGGTTTCTTTTCTCCCGATTGCTGGTCTGCAGCTGGGTCTGTCACGTCCTTGTCTGAGCCGGGATTCCGATCATCTGAGCTGCATGACGGTGCCGTTAGATGCAGCAACCGGTAATTGTGCCGCAACACAAAGCGACAACCAGACGTGACACGAGACGACAACATGATGCTAACAACTGGACAATCATATAAGTTCAGATAAATGTATTTCAAAATTTGTGTGAGATAAAGCTTGATTGGATGAATCAAGCTATCGTCCAAAGTGGTGAATCGAATTTTAAACTAAACTTCGATTTCGGGAGAGCACACGAGTTTTTACGTTGAGTTTCATTTTACTCGGTAAAAAGGACGCGAAGAATATGTAACAACAAAACACACAAATAATAAATAAAAACCCCTGAGTAATAATATTAAGATCAAGCGGACGAGTGATAATACAAACCAGAGACAGAGATCAGTGTAAAATACCAAACATTAAGTCGGCGGCTTCTTCACCAAAACAGGCATGTCCTGTCTGAGCATGTATTCTCTTACTTTCCATCTCAACTGTTGTCGTTTGTTGGCGCCCGGTATCGGAAATTTCTGCCATTCTTTTGCGTACAGCTCGTAGCGTTTCACCGGATCGTGCTGCAACAATAGTGGTTGCTAGTTTCACAAAAGGCTGCCATCGTCAGTGCACAAAATGCTACTGATACGATACACTTAAAAAAATTTCTTAAATGTTTTCGTAAAGTTGACAGAACGACGCCCACCCAATAACCTTGAACGGTAGTCCTCCAGCATCAGGACAGACCAACGGCCTGATTGTCGGTTGCAAAAGTGGATCATCAGGCTGATGTTTTGCCTTATCGTAAGCTTCAAGCAAATCGTCAATTTCTGGATCGCAGATGGTCTGTTCTGGGACGCTGCATTCAGGTTGATTTAGCGGATGTAGAACCTGGAAATGCGAAGACCAGCGAAGCAGTTGGTGATAGGGGATAACAAAGTGACAATCGCATTAAGTTCACCGCAAACGTTTAGCTAGGCAACCGTTCATTAAAAAATAATGGTTCACCAAAAAACCAACAACGGACCCCAACATGGTCATGATGACGCGCATTCTGCGATCTGTTCCATTTGAGCACTTGTTCGATCCTATCGGTGTCCTGCCGCACCATGTCGCTGACTCGATAGGCCTCGGACAGCAGTTGCGCAACTTCGTCATCGACATGACCCAGATTGACAGGGGGTCGGATTGGGGCTGGACGGGGTGCCGTGGACGGACCAGGACAAGCGCTGCTCACCGAAAACTGCAAAACGATGAAAGTTCGCATAACCTATGAATCTTCTGATGCTGCCACGTTTGCCATGTCGCGGCGGACGAACAATTGAGCAGTCAGTTTTATCAAGATCACTTGCGGGCAAAAAATCCAATACGAGTAAGCCTAAGGTTAACCCACGAGATTGTAGGCCTAACCCCAAGTCAAAACCAGCTAGCTGAACGATAAGGATGGCGTCCGTTTCGCCTGATTTTTTTAGCTCGCGGCGGTCTTTCACATTCAGACCCTGCTCAGTTGCGACAACAAAGACGCAGAAAACCTCCAGTCTAGGTTTTTATTAGGGGGCAAAATACGAACCCGACAACGCCACAGCAAAAATGTGAACATCAACTTTGGGCACACATGCCTGGTGCAGCACGCAACCGCCCACCTCTTTCAGGAATTGTGCATTGATTTCTCTGTGCAGCTCAGCAATCTGTTCAGTCGACAACGTGTAGCCGAGTTGTTCCAGTTCGGCGAGTATCTCCGCCTCAGTGAATGCACTCGAACTGCCACTGCTGGCCGGGTCCAGACCGGCACCGGTCCTTGTCTGAAACGGGTCGGCACCAGAACCACTGGTTGTTGTCGACGAACTGGTTGAGGTCATTGCTTGAAACTGGAAACATACCGGATGTTGTACAAGTGCTGACAATCAATGACGAAGAATTTAGGTAATCCAACCAGAGATGCCTGGCTAGTGGTCAACGAAAGACCCCACCATCACAAACGTAGACAGGCTGGAGCATTCATTTTTTTTATCAAAACGATTGTGACAACACAATATTTGAACACAATTTCAATAAATACAGTAAGTCATGACAGCAGTAAAGAGCACTAAAACACGAATATGATCATTACATTACAAAGCTGATTCGACACCGAACTTCCGCACAAAACTAATTGCACAAAACACACCGTTGATTCCGTTGAGAACAGACAAAGTTGTTTCCACACAATATTGAGCGTCAAACATACCAAATTGACACGTATCGCGCATTAATAAACCAGCTTTTAATTCCATGCAAAAGACTTGCCGCTCAATCGAGCCACAGACACATACAGACGTCAACAGAAGGCGACAAAACAAAGCAGAATGAGACACAACAAAGACAGAAACACGATAACCACAATACCAGCTAATCTACCTACCTACCTAATGGAGCCTAGGTCGTGTGGGCACTAGGACAGAGTTGAAAGGTGCTGTTATCCGTTTAGCTTTCATCAAAGCTCATCATCAAAATAAATTTAAGATCTACGATGATAGTAAGGTAATTAATGGCATAATTAACACAAAGCTCACTACATCACACACAATAAATATCAGCACAATGAATAAAAGCAAGAACGACATTAGTGGGCGGCAAATTCGACGCCTTTCTTGATGTTGCCCTGCAACTGCGGCACGGCTTCATCGACCAGTTTCTGCTCATATGCGGTCAGTTTGCCCAAACCGAGAATTTTCTTCACTCCGCCTTCCTAAATTTCGAATGCGAATTCATTGAAGAAAACAGTCACAACAAATGTGGTTTGCAGCGAATGACCAACCCCGAGTTCAAGGGGCGTTGAGAAGTAGTCGCATCCCTTGACGGCATCCGATCGTACGTAGGCGCACTCGACCACTTTTTTTCCGCTCATCGCTTTCAGCAGCTGCAACGCAAGCAAACACATTGACATGAAAGAACGAACGGGGCAACAAAGGAGCGCCGTGAGACTTACAGAGTTCGTAAATCGTACGCCGGCGAACGCCATGGACAGTGTGGCAGAACCCTGAAAGATTTCAATTTTATGACTGTTTGAATCAAATCGTACATTAAAACCGTAAAAATCACTCACTGCTCCGGCCTTTGCTTTGACCACCTCAGTGCCGGCCTCCTGTATACGTTCGGTGATGGCCTTCAACGGACCCTCGTCAAACTTGACACTCGGTTTGCACTGCGAGATCAGGGGAATGATCGTTGTGCCGGCATGACCGCCAACCACCGGGCAGTTCACTTGGCTAACGTCCAGTTTCTGACAAGGAGTAAGTGTTCGGAATCCATGAAAGAGAATAATGATTGGGTACATACACAAGAAGCGCACTGCACCTTTGCTTCAGCGATGAACGCTGCTGACCGGACCACGTCCAGCGTTGTGACACCGAAGATACGATTCGGGTCATAGACACCGGCCTTTTTGAACACTTCGGACGCAATTGGGACAGTCGAATTGACCTGCGATGAAATGAAATGTAATGAAACCACCTCGGCACTGTTGGTGCTCGCTTTGGTGCTTGCGATGAGACCATTGACTTGTTTCGCACAGCTTTGATGTTATCTTACGTAATATTTTTGCTATTGATAATTCGAAGAAAAACAACAGGCTCAACAAACATCAAATATAAATTGAAGCATCAGAGGCAACGCACCGGATTCGTAATGATGCAGACCATGGCCTTGGGACACACTTTAGCAGTAACTTGGCAGAGTGATTTCACGATACCGGCATTAGTGTTGAACAGGTCGTCCCGGGTCATGCCTGAAACACATGCATTTTGCACACGCACATAAATGCTGCTTGTGCTTGCCACCGCTTTTGAAAAAAAGACGAACCCGGTTTTCGCGGTACGCCTGCGGGAATGACAACAACTTGGCAACCATCAAGCGCAGCCTCCAGTTGGCCTTCTCCCATATGGGCTGAGACCTGCAAGTGTAGGAACCGGTTGATAGTTGGCTCTGGCAGCCCAGTGTCTCTTTCACACCGTGTTCGTGTCTGTGCCTTTGTTGATGTATGAATACTGCCAAAAGTTGTTAAATCTTAACAAGCACGGTTTCGCTTTTTTTATGTGACGTGCTCGAATACAAGGCACATGACACGAATTTACCGTGCCCAGGTGCGCACACCCCAAAACAAGCAGGTACATGTTGCAATTTCTTACATGATAAAATACAAGGTTCTGTTCAATGCCAACCATTGCGGGGGTGTTGATGTGCGATAAATCGGCGCCGACGCCAGGCGTGTGCACTACATCGTACAGCGACAGGTGGCTGATGGCCGGGTTCATTTTTAGCAGCAAACCCATCGGTTGGCCGATGCCACCCGAAGCACCCAGCAGTGCTACTTTTGCGCCGCCCTGTAAAAGGTAATCATTTTGGATTTGCCTAGATTCCAGCCAAAGGTGTTGATCGGGCCGGTACGGTCCGGCCAGGCCGTGAAGCCCGGCCCGATCACAGGAAGAACTCGGCCGGGCCCGATTTTTTGACCAACCTTTATTGACAGTTTGTTCTGAAAAGCAAGGTTTCGACGCAAAATTGACTGATCGAACTAAGAAATTACAAATAAGATTAAATAAAGTGCAAATGTTCAACATATCGCGGTTTTTTGACGAAAAAATCCAGTTTGTCTTAATATGAGCAATATCGGGCACACGGGCAGAGAAGTACGGCCGGCCCGCCCGGACTGCCGGACTCGACTATGGCAAACATCGGCCCGGCCCGACAGTGCGGGTCGGAAAGTCCGGCTTAGGCCGGCCCGGTTGACAGACAGCTTTGATTCCAGCTGACGACAGTGATAGTGAAACTTGAGATGTGAGTGAGAGGGCCCGAAATGAGAGTCAAGATCAGAGGTCGCAATCGGGCCGGGCGGTGATTTTGGGGTTTTGGTTCGGACCGAGCCGAAGAGTAGGAGGATCGGGCCGGGATCGTCGGCCCGAAGGTGGCCTGAAGTTACCTATGTTAATAAAAACTCTCGGTTTTTTGTCGTAATCATAAATTCCGAAATTTCTGACAGATTTGTCAAGGCTCAAGGAAGTGATGAGTGTTTGCCTATGTCACAATTATTTTATTGAAAACAACAAGTTTCCCACCAAAAAGTTATCTTCAGAAACATCGAAAAAATCTGACCCAAAAAAATCATGCCGGGTCGGACCGAGCTTACGCCAACTCGGGCCGGGCCGGATTTAGGGGTGTCTGTCGGGTTGGCTGCCTCCGTAGATCCCTGTCAGTGACGCAGAAAACACTAACAGCTTTGTGATGGCATTGACGAATGGCCTGCGATGCAAGAGGAACGGCGAACCGAGTGAACGACGGCATTTTTCCAGCGTAAAAAAATTGCGAGGTCCGCAACAGTGGCTGGCTGGTACTCGTTGGCGCGACGAACTCGAGTTGTTCTGCAATTTGTGGTATGGTTCTCGCTCGACTTCGGATGCATTTGTATCAATGGTCGCTATGGACCGGAATTTGGGGTGCCACAAACCCACACCCACAGTGTAGTTCCTGGTCCGGCGGGAAAATTAGTGACCCCCTACTTTTTCAGGTAAAAATAGTACTTTTTCAAAATTTTCGCCGAAAATCGCCTAAAAATAGGTATTATGGGTGGGTTTGCGCGCGGAGCGCGCGATTTTTGGGAAAATAAGGTCGAAAAACACCGATTTTTGCCTTAAAAAGGTATAAAATTGCTTGTGAGAGTTATGCTTTGGAGTTGTGAGAGGTAAGTACTCATCCCCCCTCGGGTTTTGTGGTAGGTAAGTACTGAGAGGGGGGTAACCCCCCCAACCCCCCCAGCCACTACTACTGGTTCAATTTATGGGGGGGGGTTATATTTTTCATTTGGCCCCCCGACGAAAAAAATCATTGGTAATAATGCCCATAAAAATGGCTTGTTCTCGGTATTTTCTAGCTTCAGGTTTATCAGGTTTATCAGCTTTATCCGTTTTATTTCGTGGCCGGGAAGACTGATTATAAATAAAACGGATAAAGCTGATAAACCTGATAAACCCGATACCCGACTCCCTTGCGCTGGGGGGAAGACTGATTACAAATAACCCGGATAAAGCTGATAAACATGATTAACCCGATTCAGCTGCGCTGGGGGGAAGACTGATTACAGATTGAAAAATAAAACGGATAAACCCGAATCGGTTGTGGGACAGTTCGTTCCCAGTGATCTGGTCCGGTGGAACGACCGCGCGTGATGTTTCACGTCAATGACTACCTGGCTGTTCTGCAGGCCTGCGATGTTTCATTTGGCTTAGGCTGGACGGAGCCTAATTATAAAAATGGAAAGTTGTGACAGATTAAGCCCAAGCCTAAGTCTTAGCCAAGTGAAATATCACAGACGCTACAAACTCGAGACAGTCAATGACGTGAAACATTAGTGCCCAACTGCTATTTACTAATTACTGCTGCATTCAATTGGGACAATTCAACTGCCGGCCACCCCGGCCCGGCCCGGCCCGACATTCCGGAAAGTCGGCCCGGCCCGGCCCGGCCCGACCGTTCGGGCCGGAAACCTCGGCCCGGCCCGGCCCGAACGTCGGGCCGGGTCGGGCCGGCCCGATTCCCACCTCTGACCAGGTCCCAACACCAGCTCGTGCTTCACGCCACACCGGCCATACGCGCGTTCCGCGTAATTCAGTCAGCGTTATCAGTCTTCCCCCAGCTGCCCAACCCAGGAAGGCTGATTACGTGCATGCTACAGCATGCGTAATCAGCCTTCCTGAGATTGGGCCTTGGGGGGAAGGCTGATTATGGCTTCGTTTAATTTGTAATCAGTCTTCCCCCCAGAGCCTCTGCAGGGTGTACTGATTACAATGGTCCATTCCATCAACCAATACAACCTTTTATTTATAATCAGTCTTCCCGGCACGGGGTGTCGAAACACGTTATAACGAGCATCTGATGTTTCACAATCAGTGCGATTCAATGTTTCATCCAACTCATTTTGCATCGAGTTTACACGCACCGCCGTGAGGTTACGGCCCAGATAGGAACCGGAACCGAAAATTTCTCTTTCTGCCCCTAGTGCCCCTTCCCTCACGGTTTTAGGGTTTGAAATGAAAAAAAGGTTTTTTAGGGTCAAAATTGTTAAAAATCGCCAAAATACCTTCACAGGGACCACCCTCACTTCACAGGCAGAAAATCTAGGACTGCAAATTACTCGAATTATGGAACAAAACCTCACCGACGAATTGGTGAAAAAAGTGGCAGAATGGCTCGACTGGGATCAGGTTTGTAGTATGTGCCGCCGACGATAAATTATAGTTGCGGTGTTGCGTATGGAAAAGAGCCGGTTTTTTCGCAAAAAAACGAAGGGGTATTTAATTCATTTAATTTATATTTAGATATTTATGCCTTTTAAAGGGGTGAAAGAGGTGATTTTCGATCTTGTAGAAATAAAAATCGCGCGCCACAGGTGAATGCGTGCGTAAATTTGCATGCTTAATTGCAGATTGAAGGTGAATTAATATGCCTTGCCATAAGCTGCACCTGGGAGCAGTGGTGTAGCTACCCAGGCGGGGCGGCAACCTACTGTACCACCCAAAATGCGGGGCGGCAACCTACCTACTGTACAAGATCTTCTACTGTACCAGCCGAGCTAGGGGGGGGGGTCGTACCACTTGGGGGGGGGGGGGTCATCTGGAAACCGAAATTTTTTCTGTCTAAATACTGAAGAAAATGTGGCCTAAAACACTAATTTCGCGCGCAGCGCGCGATTTTTCGCCTATTTGCAGACAAATATGCTAATTTTATGCAATTTTAAGCCAAAAATGAATGTTTTGGGTGAAAAGTTAGGTGGGGCGGCAACCTACCTACTGTACCAGTGGAGGCCCCCCCACCCCCCCCCCCCAGCCACACCATTGCCTGGGAGGGAACTTATGGACAACTTAACCCGCACGAACAAAAACCCATAAAATTTTGGAGAATTTGTTTTGTTTTTGTTATTCAAGCAAATAATTTGATCGTCTGAAAGGCTGTTTGCTGTGGGAAATTTTTGCTTGTGGATCAAAAAAACGACAGCTCGTTGTCATGTTTTTCTTCGTGCGGAGATTGTATGTATTGATTGTTTCAGAACCCTAAAACGCGAGCGGAAATCAACGAGCTGGTGATGACCAACAATGTCACCGAATTGCAGGCAAGACTGATCGGTCGACTCGGCTTTGGAACTGCTGGTATGTGTCCACGGAAAACAACACAAAAATTTAAAAAACTTTATGAATCGAATCAAAGCCACCGTTTAGCGCTGAATCGTATCGTTATCTCACTGAAATCTGAACAACCATGGTGTTGACGTGAGTTGCATAAACAAATAGCTTCATATTCAAGTCCTGATTATATGTTGACACGAGAGCACACTGTTGTTGTTATTATTGCCGAGGTCGCAGTCCTCGCACTTCGACGAGTCGAAGATCTCTCGCTACTTCGCTACTAAGTTACTTCGTCGCCTCAATCAACCTCGTCCATAGTTCGATTGCGCTGATGGTCACGCGACGTTTGGTGCTGTCGTCGCCTCCTACCTGCCCAGGATTGACTCAAATATCCACAACATACGTCCCAAATGCAAGGATAGCCCCCTGTTCGAATGCACCAGACGTCGTGTGACCGTCAGCGCAATCGCGGCCACCGTAACTTTTCTAGGAATGCGAGCGCGAATGGAGGGTGGCTTCAATCGGCTCAATGACTTGACAATCATTCAAACTACTCAGGTGCGTCAGCCAGGATGGCTCTTCTGTCCTCTGTCTCTTATTGATTGTGATTGCATTACTGTTTTGTTGGCTTGAAAACCAAACTTTCTTTGTTTTGCGAAACTAATGTGCTCAACAATTATATAATAACAAATGTCATTTCTTTGGCGCCAGGGATTCGCCCATTACCTGAGCAAGGGTTGCAGCACAGACGATCTTCGTTCTCGTGGTGTTGTGATCGGCTACGACACCAGACACAACAGCTCCAGGTGGGTCCGATGTGAAAAAAGGAGTCACGCTTTTTGAACATTTCGTCAATGATTTTTTTCTCACAGGTTTGCCCAGCTGGCTGCTAACGTCTTCGCATTGCACGGCATCAAAGTATATCTTTTTGCCGATTACGTTCCAACTCCTATGGTGGTAAGTGGGTTTGATATCGATAAATTTGGTGAAAGCGCTTTACTGAAAATTGAGAATGTTACCAGGTTCTTTTTCAAGCTAATCTTGCCTCTGGTACAGTCAGTCAACCCATCAACTCAATACGAAGTTTATACGTTCCGTGAGACGCTACAGATGTTATTTTGAAATTTGACTGACGTTGATGTGCAGAACTGCTGGCTATTTTCAAACACATCACACAGCGCAGCAAGCGTGTTCCTAACGAATCAGTTTCATCAATTTCCAAGACTACGCTCTGTTGTAGCCATATGCAATCATCAAATACGACTGTCTGGCCGGTATCATGGTGACAGCAAGCCATAATCCAAAGGACGACAATGGCTATAAGGCCTATTGGAGCAATGGGGCTCAGGTGGGAAAATCATCAGTCTTCTTCTTGTTTTTAGGACACCCGACTCTACTGTGTAAAGTAAGCAGTCGGTCGTACACTGTGTCGAGCACAGGGTTCGTATGCATTCACCCATGCAAATATAAATTCGCCACATAGCATAGTCTTTTGTTATAAATCACGCAATAACTTCATATTCAGGTCAGGAAAAAGATAAATTCAAACACCCACCCAGATTGTGTTTGCGTTTCAGATCCTGTCGCCGCACGATAAGAACATCTGCGCGTTGGCGTTGCAACACCAGAAGCCCGGGGATGGCGCTTGGGACCTATCCAGACTCAACAACAATCCGTTGGTGGTCGATCCGGCGACGATAAAGCCGAACGTAATTGACACGTACTTTGGTGAAGAACTCGATAAATTCTGCTACAGACGGTTGGTCTTGGTGCCTGTGTGCCTGGCAAGTTTTTGTTCGCAGGCTCACGCAAAGACGGAAAAGTTTGTGCGCACTGCATAACTGTGTGGTTTCGATATGATTTCTGTACGGTATAGTTGCAGGTGAAAAAAAAACATTTTTTTCCTGAAAAAGTGTCAAGATTGTGGGAAACAACTTTATTGCGGAAAAATACTTTTTCAAGTGCTTTTCAGCCCTTTTACAGCTTTTATTCGCCCTTTCTGAACAGGATTCCTTTTCATGCACCATTTTTAGCGCATAATGTGCCAAATGTACATCATTTTGACCGGTTCCCAAATTTGGCTCGGAAAATATCGAAAAACAACGTTTTTTTCGGAAAACGGTTTTGCAGTAAACATTTTTTGCGGAAAGATTGCAACTGTACTGTACAGCGTGTCTCTGTTCGGAATTGAAACAAGGCTTGGATTTCGTGCTTGTTTTCTTTCGACCACAACATACCAAAGGACTATCCCTAATGTAAGAGAGCGCAGTATCCCAAAACAGGCGCAATATTCCAAAACGTGCCGTCATATCGTAAAAATCAGTTGAATATTCGACAATCGGTGCTCTATACTTCCGTTGCTTTTGTTGTTTGTTTTGGACCAGTCTTCCTGGCTGCTGGCTGGTAGCCTAAGCCGCTAACCGTTAAAAGAAGCCTCCCGCGATGGCACAAAAAATCAGCACGGGTGATTTTTGATGTACAACACAGCATCGTCAGTGCATCAGATCTGTTCGAGACACTAGCCAGCTAAATTCAGGCACTTTTTTGCGTCTCGTCGTATTGTCAACCAGCACTATCAGTTTTGGATTTTTCGCCTGTTTTTTGGGATATTGAGCCTGTTTTTCGGTTTGGGATGTTCCGTCGTGGGATACTGCGTACAGTTGCGGGGTTTTGGGTGTTTGTGTCGCGTACCCAAACGATGTAGCAACAAGCCAGAACAGCGCAGCACTTTGCAGTTCCATCAATGAGCGCAGTACGCTTCGTTTCGCATACACGCCCGTGCATGGTGTCGGTCTCAAATACACACCACGTGCTTTAGCTGCGTTTGGCTTCCCCGCTGACAGTATTGTTTACGTGGAAAGCCAACAAGAACCCGATCCGGACTTTCCCACTGCGCCGTTCCCAAATCCGGAGGAGGGCAAGGGCGTTCTGGTTGGTGTTGGGCTACCGATGTTTTTTGCTTCTTTGATGTTCATACAGCAGTTATTTCTGCTTGTGAAACGCCACAGAACCCGGCCATCGAGACTGCAAACAAGGCGAATTGTCAAGTGATACTCGCCAATGATCCAGATGCCGATCGGTTTCAAATTGCGGAGAAACAGGCAGAGTGCGTCACGATTATTTCGTGTGATGTTATTGATGTTTAAAACTTCTAATATTTTTCTTCATTTAATTGTAGTGGCGAATGGGCGATACTTCCCGGCAACGAAATGGGTCCGTTGCTGGCTTGGTGGACGTGGTTCAACCTGAAGGAGAAGGGAAATCTCGATCGTGAGTCGTCGTATAATTTGAATAATGAGCATATTCCAGCCAACTTCAATCGATGATCTCGCGTATTCTCTCTGTCAGCGACCAAGCTTTACTACATCAACAGCGCCGTGTCAACGCAATTCATTGGCACAATGGCAAAGAAAGAGGGTTTCAATTATCGCGAGACATTGACCGGATTCAAGTACATGGGCAATCTGGCCGAGCAGCTACGCTCGCAGGGCAACATTGTGCCGCTCGCATGGGAAGAATCGATAGGTACGGTGCGAGCCAGTGTGTTCCTTTTTTGACTTATCCTTTGGTTGGTTGGTGGCTAGGCTGTTGTGGTTAAGCCCTTTGTTTGACGCGGTGCCGTGCTTCATCGAGGCCAGCTGGTTAAATTTATGATTGACAAGGCCCGGCTGCCGATTGAAGTGTGCTTCACTCGATGCAGACATGCTAATTTCGCGATTACCTTGAACTCGACATATTCAATTGCAGGTTTTATGCCGGGCACGAGCCTGGACAAAGACGGTGTGCTCGCGGCAGCGATGTTCGCCGAAATGAGCGCCTATTTGTGGCAACAGAACAAACGACTGTCCGACCAGTTGTATGAATTGTACAGAATGTTAGTCAACACATGGTGCTGCTCGTCCGTAGGTACTGGTCAGTTAATCACACATAAAAGCAAATGCGTGAGTAAAAAAATAATCCAACTGAATGCATAGCCAAAAACGCAATTTCAGATATGGCTATCATTTGACATGCATTTCGTATTACATGTGTTACGAACCGGAAAAGATGCGAAATATATTCAACCGGGTGCGATATGGCCATTATGCAGGGAAGGACTTGAAGGTTGGCGGTATTGTTCGGCGTCTAGAGCCTGTAGTAAACATTTACATCTCACGCGTGTACCTCGCTTTCGGGCTGGTCTCGTGTTTGACCGGAATTAACTATTCCACTTTCAACCATTTGACCAGCTTAAAAGTTGCTTGTTAGTGGTCTTTGAGTTGGAACAATGTTTACGTTTATCGAATGATTGGTCCCCGCCCCGAACATTTCCGAATGCACTAAAACCACAAGCTAAAGCCAAAGGAAGGGGCTGAGCGACCGGGCTAATGCTTACCGTGTGACTTGGAATTTTTGGTGGAATGTTTTTAATTCGAATTTCAGTTTCCAACTTCCATCGGCGGTCAGCCAGTGAAGTACGTGCGCGATCTTACAATCGGATATGATAACAGCCAACCAGATAATAAACCGGTTGGTTTGCGCTTGCACGATGAACTGCTCATTTAGATCTGAACGCACTTGATGTTTTTACTCATTTTCTGCTTTCTCAACCGTTTTGACGCACGGTCTGTGCTCTTCATGACCCGATCGATACCCGTTGTTTTCGGTCACCATGGAGAATGACATGTGGACTGGAAGTCTGTTAGCCGGCGCAACGTGTAGCGTGTGGCGTGCAAAGCAGTGTGTGTCTGCACGGTTGCTGGGTATAAGTGCAACTTTGAGCCGCAGCCAGACCGCGTTCCCGTAGCTCAGTTGGTAGAGCAACTGGCTGTCCAGGCCTGGTGGCTGGGAGGTCGGAGGTTCGAGTCCTTCCGGGAGCACACGTTTGGTGTGGCGGTTCAGAGTTCACAGACATTATTCATTATTTGGCATGTCAATTTATAAGTTACCAACGGCGTCAATTCAAAATGTCACATTCAAAGATATATTCACTAGATAGAACAGGAATGGTGTCTGTGCGCCTTTTGCCGGATGTGTATTTTATACCACCCCGCTAGCTCGAACACAAGCAATGGTTTTCACCAAAGAGCCACTATAAAGAGTGCACTGCTTGCAGATATTGCCAGTTCGTTTCAGTCAATGATGATCATGTTCTCACATTGGACAACGGCAGCACGGTCACGATCAGGGCAGTGGCACTGAGCCAAAGCTCAAAGTAATTACGCTTTTTAGCTCATTACCGAACCGGGCAAGTCGCCGAGGTTTGCTGCTTGTGCTTATTGTTCTGCTTAGATTGTTGTTGTCCCAATTCTA
>JASAMV010000805.1:0-30418 GCA_030248065.1 Rhynchonema sp. JSB1_4
TCCAAAAGCCGCTTCGGACAAAATTCAATGCGCTGGAGCTCGAGTCTAGCTCCGGGACAAAATTATTGCTCCAAAAGCCGCTTCGGACAAAATTCAATGTGCTGGAGCTCGAGCCTAGCTCCGGGACAAAATTATTGCTCCAAAAGCCGCTTCGGACAAAATTCAATCTACCGGACAAAATATTATTGCTCCAAAAACCGCTTCGGACAAAATTCAAGTGCTGAGCTCGAGTTTAGTCGGACAAAACTATAGCTCCAAAAACCGCTTTTGGACAAAATTCAATGTGCTGGAGCTCGAGTCTAGCTTCGGGACAAAAATTATTGCTCCAAAAAGCCGCTTCGGACAAAATTCAATGTGCTGGAAAAGTTCGAGCCTGAGCTCCGGGACAAAATTATTGCTCCAAAAGCCGCTTCGGACAAAATTCAATGTGCTGGAGCTCGAGTCAAGCTCCGGGACAAAATCATTGCTCCAAAAGCCGCTTCGGACAAAATTCAATGTGCTGTAGCTCGAGTCTAGCTCCGGGACAAAATTATAGCAACAAAAGCCGCTTCGGACAAAATTCAATGTGCTGCAGATCGAGTCTAACTCCGGGACAAAATTATTGCTCCAAAAGCCGCTTCGGACAAAATTCAATGTGCTGGAGCTCGAGTCCAGCTCCGGGACAAAATTATTGCTCCAAAAGCCGCTTCGGACAAAATTCAATGTGCTGGAGCTCGAGTCTAGCTCCGGGACAAAATTATTGCTCCAAAAGCCGCTTCGGACAAAATTCAATGTGCTGGAGCTCGAGTCTAACTCCGAAAACAAAGATTTTTGCTCCAAAAGCCGCTTCGGACAAAATTCAATGTGCTGCAGCTCGATTCTAGCTCCGGGACAAAATTATTGCTCCAAAAGCCGCTTCGGACAAAATTCAACGTGCTGGAGCTCGATTCTAGCTCCGGGACAAAATTATTGCTCCAAAAACCGCTTCGGACAAAATTCAACGTGCTGGAGCTCGAGTCTAGCTCCGGGACAAAATTATTGCTCCAAAAGCCGCTTCGGACAAAATTCAACGTGCTGGAGCTCGAGTCTAGCTCCGGGACAAAATTATTGCTCCAAAAGCCGCTTCGGACAAAATTCAAAGTGCTGAGCTCGAGTCTAGCTCCGGGATAACTTTGTCCAAACGGCTCGCTTCCGCCCGGAGCTCGAGTCTAGCTCCGGGACAAAATTATTGCTCCAAAAGCCGCTTCGGACAAAATTCAAACGGTGCTGGAGCTCGAACCTAGCTCCGGGACAAAATTACTGCTCCAAAAGCCGCTTCGGACAAAATTCAAATGTGCTGGAGCTCGAGCCTAGCTCCGGGACAAAATTATTGCTCCAAAAGCCGCTTCGGACAAAATTCAACGTGCTGGAGCTCGAGTCTAGCTCCGGGACAAAGTTATTGCTCCAAAAGCCGCTTCGGACAAAATTCAATGTGCTGGAGCTCGAGTCTAGCTCCGGGACAAAATTATTCCTCCAAAAGCCGCTTCGGACAAAATTCATGTGCTGGAGCTACGGCTGTCCAGCTCCCGGGACAAAAATTATTGCTCCAAAAGCCGCTTCAGACAAAATTCAATGTGCTGGAGCTCGAGTCTCAGCTCCGGGACAAAATTATTGCTCCAAAAGCCGCTTCGGACAAAATTCAATGTGCTGGAGCTCGAGTCTAGCTCCGGGACAAAATTATTGCTCCAAAAGCCGCTTCGGACAAAATTCAAGGTGCTGGAGCTCGAGTCTAGCTCCGGGACATAATTATTGCTCCAAAATCCGCTCCGGACAAAATTCAATGGGCTGGAGCTCATGAGCCTAGCTCCGGGACAAAATTACTTGCTCCAAAAGCCGCTTCGGACAAAATTCAATGTGCTGGAGCTCGAGTCTCAGCTCCGGGACAAAATTATTGCTCCAAATGCCGCTTCGGACAAAATTCAATGTGCTGGAGCTCGAGTCTAGCTCCGGGACAAAATTATTGCTCCAAAAGCCGCTTCGGACAAAATTCATGCGCTGGGAGCTCCAGCTCAGCTTCTCCGGACAAAATTATTGCTCCAAAAGCCGCTTTCGGACAAAATTCAACGTGCTGGAGCTCGAGTCTAGCTCCGGGACAAAATTATTGCTCCAAAAGCCGGTCGGACAAAATTCAATGTGCTGCAGTTTGAGTCTAGTTCCGGGACAAAATTATCGCTCCAAAAGCCGCATCGGACAAAATTCAACGTGCTGGAGCTCGAGTCTAGCTCCGGGACAAAAATTATTGCTCCAAGCGCTTTCGGGAGTTCAATGTGCTGGAATTTCTAGTCTAGCTCCGGGACAAAATTATTGCTATATAAAAGCTGTTGACAAAATTCAATGTGCTGGGAGCTCCGAGTTTAGCTCCGGCAATATTATTGTTCTAAAAAGCCGCTTTGCACAAAATCCCAGGCGCCGGAGCTTGAGTCCAGCTCCGGGAATAAAATACACACGCCAAGCCGCTTCGGACAAAATTCAATGTGCTGGAGCTTCAGTCTCAGCTCCGAGACAAACTCATTGCTCCAAAAGCCGCTTTTACAAAATTCAATGTGCTGGAGCTCGAGTCTAGCTCCGGGACAAAATTATTGCTACCAAAAGTGGTCGGACAACAAAATCCAATAGCGGGAGTGAGTCTAGCTCCGGGACAAAATCGCTCCAAAAGCCGCTTTCGGACAAAATTTAATGTGCTGGGAGCGCTAGCTCCGCCGCGCGCGGAGTCGGACTCCGGGAGGAATTCGCTCCAAACGCTTTTTGACAAAATTTATGTAGTTGAGTCTAGCTCCGGGACAAAATTATTGCTCTAAATCGGGACAAAATCGTGCTGGAGCTCGAACCGCTCCGGGACAAAGTTATTGCTCCAAAAGTCGGGAATAAAAATCCACCGTTATTCTTGCTCCAAAAGCCGCCATCGGACAAAATTCAATGTGCTGGAGCTCGAGCCTAGACTCCGGGACAAAATTATTTTGCTCCAAAAGCCGTGTACAAAAATCAATGTGTGGGAGCTCGAGTTTAGCTCCGGGACAATAATTTACTGTGCTCCAAAAGCCGCTTTGGAGGAGGAGCTCCAGCACCTTGAATTTTGTCCGAAGCGGCTTTTGGAGCAATAATTTTGTCCCGGAGCTAGACTCGAGCTCCAGCACATTGAATTTTGTCCGAGGCGGCTTTTGGAGCAATAATTTTGTCCCGGAGCTAGACTCGAGCTCCAGCACATTGAATTTAGTCCGAAACGGCACAACCCCTTTTGACCAAAACCCCACCAGAACAAAACCCCCTCGAGCTCCAGCACATTGAATTTTGTCCGAAGCGGCTTTTGGAGCAATAATTTTGTCCCGGAGCTAGTCGAGCTCCAGCACATTGAATTTTGTCCGAAGCGGCTTTTGGAGCAATAATTTTGTCCCGGAGCTAGAGACTCGAGCTCCAGCACATTGAATTTTGTCCGAAGCGGCTTTTGGAGCAATAATTTTGTCCCGGAGCTAGACTCGAGCTCCAGCACATTGAATTTTGTCCGAAGCGGCTTTTGGAGCAATAATTTTGTCCCGGAGCTAGACTCGAGCTCCAGCACATTGAATTTTGTCCGAAGCGGCTTTTGGAGCAATAATTTTGTCCGACCCCCCCCCCACCCCAACCACAACGCAGGCCAACCGGAGCTAGGCTCGAGCTCCAGCACATTGAATTTTGTCCGAAGCGGCTTTTGGAGCAATAATTTTGTCCCGGAGCTAGACTCGAGCTCCAGCACATTGAATTTTGTCCGAAGCGGCTTTTGGAGCAATAATTTTGTCCCGGAGCTAGGCTCGAGCTCCAGCACATTGAATTTTGTCCGAAGCGGCTTTTGGAGCAATAATTTTGTCCCGGAGCTAGACTCGAGCTCCAGCACATTGAATTTTGTCCGAAGCGGCTTTTGGAGCAATAATTTTGTCCCGGAGCTAGACTCGAGCTCCAGCACATTGAATTTTGTCCGAAGCGGCTTTTGGAGCAATAATTTTGTCCCGGAGCTAGACTCGAGCTCCAGCACATTGAATTTTGTCCGAAGCGGCTTTTGGAGCAATAATTTTGTCCCGGAGCTAGACTCGAGCTCCAGCACATTGAATTTTGTCCGAAGCGGCTTTTGGAGCAATAATTTTGTCCCGGAGCTAGACTCGAGCTCCAGCACATTGAATTTTGTCCGAAGCGGCTTTTGGAGCAATAATTTTGTCCCGGAGCTAGACTCGAGCTCCAGCACATTGAATTTTGTCCGAAGCGGCTTTTGGAGCAATAATTTTGTCCCGGAGCTAGACTCGAGCTCCAGCACATTGAATTTTGTCCGAAGCGGCTTTTGGAGCAATAATTTTGTCCCGGAGCTAGACTCGAGCTCCAGCACATTGAATTTTGTCCGAAGCGGCTTTTGGAGCAATAATTTTGTCCCGGAGCTAGACTCGAGCTCCAGCACATTGAATTTTGTCCGAAGCGGCTTTTGGAGCAATAATTTTGTCCCGGAGCTAGACTCGAGCTCCAGCACATTGAATTTTGTCCGAAGCGGCTTTTGGAGCAATAATTTTGTCCCGGAGCTAGACTCGAGCTCCAGCACATTGAATTTTGTCCGAAGCGGCTTTTGGAGCAATAATTTTGTCCCGGAGCTAGACTCGAGCTCCAGCACATTGAATTTTGTCCGAAGCGGCTTTTGGAGCAATAATTTTGTCCCGGAGCTAGACTCGAGCTCCAGCACATTGAATTTTGTCCGAAGCGGCTTTTGGAGCAATAATTTTGTCCCGGAGCTAGACTCGAGCTCCAGCACATTGAATTTTGTCCGAAGCGGCTTTTGGAGCAATAATTTTGTCCCGGAGCTAGACTCGAGCTCCAGCACATTGAATTTTGTCCGAAGCGGCTTTTGGAGCAATAATTTTGTCCCGGAGCTAGACTCGAGCTCCAGCACATTGAATTTTGTCCGAAGCGGCTTTTGGAGCAATAATTTTGTCCCGGAGCTAGACTCGAGCTCCAGCACATTGAATTTTGTCCGAAGCGGCTTTTGGAGCAATAATTTTGTCCCGGAGCTAGACTCGAGCTCCAGCACATTGAATTTTGTCCGAAGCGGCTTTTGGAGCAATAATTTTGTCCCGGAGCTAGACTCGAGCTCCAGCACATTGAATTTTGTCCGAAGCGGCTTTTGGAGCAATAATTTTGTCCCGGAGCTAGACTCGAGCTCCAGCACATTGAATTTTGTCCGAAGCGGCTTTTGGAGCAATAATTCTTGTCCCCGCTCTTCCCGGAGCAGACCCGAGCTCCGCCTTGAATTTTGTCCCGAAGCGGCTTCCTTGACCATAATTTTTTCCCCGGACCTAGACTCGAGCTCCAGCACCTTGAATTTTGTCCGAAGCGGCTTTTGGAGCAATAATTTTGTCCCGGAGCTAGACTCGAGCTCCAGCACATTGAATTTTGTCCGAAGCGGCTTTAGCTCCAGCACATTGAAATTTGTCCGAAGCGGCTTTTGGAGCAATAATTTTGTCCCGGAGCTAGACTCGAGCTCCAGCACATTGAATTTTGTCCGAAGCGGCTTTTGGAGCAATAATTTTGTCCCGGAGCTAGACTCGAGCTCCAGCACATTGAATTTTGTCCGAAGCGGCTTTTGGAGCAATAATTTTGTCCCGGAGCTAGACTCGAGCTCCAGCACATTGAATTTTGTCCGAAGCGGCTTTTGGAGCAATAATTTTGTCCCGGAGCTAGACTCGAGCTCCAGCACATTGAATTTTTCCGAAGCCACATATCCCCCTACTCGAGCTCCAGCACATTGACTTTTGTCCGAAGCGGCTTTTGGAGCAATAATTTTGTCCCGGAGCTAGACTCGAGCTCCAGCACATTGAATTTTGTCCGAAGCGGCTTTTGGAGCAATAATTTTGTCCCGGAGCTAGACTCGAGCTCCAGCACATTGAATTTTGTCCGAAGCGGCTTTTGGAGCAATAATTTTGTCCCGGAGCTAGACTCGAGCTCCAGCACATTGAATTTTGTCCGAAGCGGCTTTTGGAGCAATAATTTTGTCCCGGAGCTAGACTCGAGCTCCAGCACATTGAATTTTGTCCGAAGCGGCTTTTGGAGCAATAATTTTGTCCCGGAGCTAGACTCGAGCTCCAGCACATTGAATTTTGTCCGAAGCGGCTTTTGCCCGAGCAAATTTTGTACCGGAGCTGGCTCTCCCCGAGCTCCAGCACTTGAATTTTGTCCGAACGGCTTTTGGAGCAATAATTTTGTCCCGGAGCTAGACTCGAGCTCCAGCACATTGAATTTTGTCCGAAGCGGCTTTTGGAGCAAGAATTTTGTCCCGGAGCTAGACTCGAGCTCCAGCACATTGAATTTTGTCCGAAGCGGCTTTTGGAGCAATAATTTTGTCCCCCCGAGCTAGACTCGAGCTCCAGCACATTGAATTTTGTCCGAAGCGGCTTTTGGAGCAATAATTTTGTCCCGGAGCTAGACTCGAGCTCCAGCACATTGAATTTTGTCCGAAGCGGCTTTTGGAGCAATAATTTTGTCACGGAGCTAGACTCGAGCTCCAGCACATTGAATTTTGTCCGAAGCGGCTTTTGGAGCAATAATTTTGTCCCGGAGCTAGACTCGACTCCCCTTTTCTCCAACACCCAGCTCCAGCACATTGAATTTTGTCCGAAGCGCCCCCCCCCACAACCACACACCCCAAACCGCTTTTGAGAGCAATACACCCCAACAACTTTGTGAGCCCCGGAGCTAGACTCGAGCTCCAGCACATTGAATTTTGTCCGAAGCGGCTTTTGGAGCAATAATTTTGTCCCGGAGCTAGACTCGAGCTCCAGCACATTGAATTTTGTCCGAAGCGGCTTTTGGAGCAATAATTCCCAATTTTTGTCCCGGAGCTAGACTCGAGCTCCAGCACATTGAATTTTGTCCGAAGCGGCTTTTGGAGCAATAATTTTGTCCCGGAGCTAGACTCGAGCTCCAGCACATTGAATTTTGTCCGAAGCGGCTTTTGGAGCAATAATTTTGTCCCGGAGCTAGACTCGAGCTCCAGCACATTGAATTTTGTCCGAAGCGGCTTTTGGAGCAATAATTTTGTCCCGGAGCTAGACTCGAGCTCCAGCACATTGAATTTTGTCCGAAGCGGCTTTTGGAGCAATAATTTGTCCCCCACACCCATTATTTTGTCCCGAACCACAGCTAGACTCGAGCTCCAGCACATTGAATTTTGTCCGAAGCGGCTTTTGGAGCAATAATTTTGTCCCGGAGCTAGACTCGAGCTCCAGCACATTGAATTTTGTCCGAAGCGGCTTTTGGAGCAATAATTTTGTCCCGGAGCTAGACTCGAGCTCCAGCACATTGAATTTTGTCCGAAGCGGCTTTTGGAGCAATAATTTTGTCCCGGAGCTAGACTCGAGCTCCAGCACATTGAATTTTGTCCGAAGCGGCTTTTGGAGCAATAATTTTGTCCCGGAGCTAGACTCGAGCTCCAGCACATTGAATTTTGTCCGAAGCGGCTTTTGGAGCAATAATTTTGTCCCGGAGCTAGACTCGAGCTCCAGCACATTGAATTTTGTCCGAAGCGGCTTTTGGAGCAATAATTTTGTCCCGGAGCTAGACTCGAGCTCCAGCACATTGAATTTTGTCCGAAGCGGCTTTTGGAGCAAGTAATTTTCTTCCGGAGCTCGCTCAGCTCCAGCACATTGAATTTTGTCCGAAGCGGCTTTTGGAGCAATAATTTTGTCCCGGAGCTAGACTCGAGCTCCAGCACATTGAATTTTGTCCGAAGCGGCTTTTGGAGCATAATTTTGTCCCGGAGCTAGACTCGAGCTCCAGCACCTTGAATTTTGTCCGAAGCGGCTTTTGGAGAATTTTCCAATAATTTTCCCGAGCTAGACTCGAGCTCCAGCACATTGAATTTCGTCCGAAGCGGCTTTTGGAGCAATAATTTTGTCCCGGAGCTAGACTCGAGCTCCAGCACATTGAATTTTGTCCGAAGCGGCTTTTGGAGCAATTAATTTTGTCCCGGAGCTAGACTCGAGCTCCAGCACATTGAATTTTGTCCGAAGCGGCTTTTGGAGCAATAATTTTGTCCCGGAGCTAGACTCGAGCTCCAGCACATTGAATTTTGTCCGAAGCGGCTTTTGGAGCAATAATTTTGTCCCGGAGCTAGACTCGAGCTCCAGCACATTGAATTTTGTCCGAAGCGGCTTTTGGAGCAATAATTTTGTCCCGGAGCTAGACTCGAGCTCCAGCACATTGAATTTTGTCCGAAGCGGCTTTTGGAGCAATAATTTTGTCCCGGAGCTAGACTCGAGCTCCAGCACATTGAATTTTGTCCGAAGCGGCTTTTGGAGCAATAATTTTGTCCCGGAGCTAGACTCGAGCTCCAGCACATTGAATTTTGTCCGAAGCGGCTTTTGGAGCAATAATTTTGTCCCGGAGCTAGACTCGAGCTCCAGCACATTGAATTTTGTCCGAAGCGGCTTTTGGAGCAATAATTTTGTCCCGGAGCTAGACTCGAGCTCCAGCACATTGAATTTTGTCCGAAGCGGCTTTTGGAGCAATAATTTTGTCCCGGAGCTAGACTCGAGCTCCAGCACATTGAATTTTGTCCGAAGCGGCTTTTGGAGCAATAATTTTGTCCCGGAGCTAGACTCGAGCTCCAGCACATTGAATTTTGTCCGAAGCGGCTTTTGGAGCAATAATTTTGTCCCGGAGCTAGACTCGAGCTCCAGCACATTGAATTTTGTCCGAAGCGGCTTTTGGAGCAATAATTTTGTCCCGGAGCTAGACTCGAGCTCCAGCACATTGAATTTTGTCCGAAGCGGCTTTTGGAGCAATAATTTTGTCCCGGAGCTAGACTCGGCGCCCCGCCCCAGACACCCACAACACACCCCCCACACAAACCACCCATTGAATTTTGTCCGAAGCGGCTTTTGGAGCTAAGTCCCGGAGCTAGGCTCGAGCTCCAGCACATTGAATTTTGTCCGAAGCGGCTTTTGGAGCAATAATTTTGTCCCGGAGCTAGACTCGAGCTCCAGCACATTGAATTTTGTCCGAAGCGGCTTTTGGAGCAATAATTTTGTCCCGGAGCTAGACTCGAGCTCCAGCACATTGAATTTTGTCCGAAGCGGCTTTTGGAGCAATAATTTTGTCCCGGAGCTAGACTCGAGCTCCAGCACATTGAATTTTGTCCGAAGCGGCTTTTGGAGCAATAATTTTGTCCCGGAGCTAGACTCGAGCTCCAGCACATTGAATTTTGTCCGAAGCGGCTTTTGGAGCAATAATTTTGTCCCGGAGCTAGACTCGAGCTCCAGCACATTGAATTTTGTCCGAAGCGGCTTTTGGAGCAATAATTTTGTCCCGGAGCTAGACTCGAGCTCCAGCACATTGAATTTTGTCCGAAGCGGCTTTTGGAGCAATAATTTTGTCCCGGAGCTAGACTCGAGCTCCAGCACATTGAATTTTGTCCGAAGCGGCTTTTGGAGCAATAATTTTGTCCCGGAGCTAGACTCGAGCTCCAGCACATTGAATTTTGTCCGAAGCGGCTTTTGGAGCAATAATTTTGTCCCGGAGCTAGACTCGAGCTCCAGCACATTGAATTTTGTCCGAAGCGGCTTTTGGAGCAATAATTTTGTCCCGGAGCTAGACTCGAGCTCCAGCACATTGAATTTTGTCCGAAGCGGCTTTTGGAGCAATAATTTTGTCCCGGAGCTAGACTCGAGCTCCAGCACATTGAATTTTGTCCGAAGCGGCTTTTGCAGACAATGTCTGTCCCGATAGTTTTGAGCTCCAGCACATTGAATTTTGTCCGAAGCGGCTTTTGGAGCATACACCCAACCCACAGTACTGGCATACAAGGCCTGTACATGATTCGAGGCACGTATACCGTACCTATGACACACACGCGGACGCATGGGCACATGCGTGGGTGCCGACAGGACACACGCCCTGACGTCAATGGACAGGGAACACCAATGGGAACCACAGGAACTGATACCTTGAACAGTGATTGTTCGCCAAAGGAACATGAACCGTGTTTACCTTTACATACCAGAGATCCACCCCTCTAAACCTATGTATAAAAACTATTATATATGTATTCTGTCCACACACACACACACACACACACACACACACACACACACACACACACACACACACACACACACAATCTCTATTTAGTTTTTCACACACACACACACACACACACACACACACACACACACACACACACACACACACACACACACACACACACACACACACACACACACACACACACACACACCCCCTCACCATCACACACACACACACACACACACACACACACACACACACACACACACACACACACACACACACACACACACAGGCAGTGTAAAAAAAAAAAATATTATTCAAACAACAATTTTTTAAAAAAAAATTTTTTTTAATTTAAAATTTTTTTTTTTATTCCAGCCAAAAACTGCCAGAAACGAAAAAAAATGAGCGCTAAAGCAAAAAATAGTGGCATTTTTCTTCCATAAAGTGTGGTAAGTGCATATAAAGCACTCACGACACGAAAACAATACTAAACAATGGTCAATGAGTACCAACAGTAGTCAGGTACACACCCGTACACTTCCCCCACGTGGTGTGGGTGCTTTGGTGTGGCTTTGTGACACTCAAGACGGTAAATTTGGGTGAAACTATTGCCTCTTGGTACACGACCAATGCAAATATGTGACAAACAGTGTAAATATAGAGTGAATATCACACCGAATCACTGCTTTCGGGTCTGTTGCATGGATAAATGCATGCCCACCCAGTCACATGTACATGTGTAATCATATGAGAGGCCATGTGAGTGTGTGCACTATGTCTAGATGCCACAAAACAACGATTATGGCACCCAATACACCCATGGTAGGGTCGGGTGATGTTAACAGTAGCAATTTTTATGCAAAAAATAGCACTTTTAGAGCAAAAAAATAGAGAAATTTTCGAATTTTGAAACAATAAAAAAAAATTTTTTTAACTTTTGGAACGAATTTTTTTTTTTTTTAAATTTTTTTTAATAAAAAAAATTTTTTTTTAAAAAAACCACTGCACACAGGTACAACGCCATCGCTCGCTGTTCTTCACTGGTGGCTGGGCAACGGGTAGCATTGTGCTCGCAGTATTTGGGCTGCTCACCAATCACTGGCGGTAAGTTGGACGTAATTATGACACATTTGTGCTTTTGATTTAATGTCGTCAGCAAAAAAAAGTTCAGAACAAGTTCAGTGGGAGAGCAACGCGACGAACTCAACAGTAGACACGTCACAACATTGCTCGTGAAAACCCCTAATAATCTTTTCAATTCACCCCTGGTCCTGCACTCTCATGACTCACGGTTGCTGCATTTCGACCCTAGCTTGTGATTGTGTCGTTGCATTCTGCTCTTTCCGGACTTGCTCAATGTGGTTTACTCAGAATTGTTCCCTGGTTCTCATATACGTCAGGACGTTGAACTTGGTTATCAACTGCGTTGGTGTCATACCGCTGTTGCTTCTGCTTGTGATCACGGAAAGCCCAAAGTGGCTCATTCAAAGCGGACGTGAAACAAAAGGTTGGCGTTCGAAATCGGAGAATAAAAAATTGAACAAAAAACGTATGTACCGAAATTGTTTTAAAAAGAAGCACAGGCACAAAAGCAGTGCTCAGAATCGCCCGTTTCAACGGCGCGGGCAGAGAAAATCGCGACCGAATTAAGCAGCTAATCAACGATTCTGCCAAGCAGCGAGGTTTGTCCATTGAGCTTTGAAGAGATCGTTTGTTTAACGAAATTCGTCGGCAGATGATAAGAATGTCCCAAGTTTCAGTGCAACCGGACCCGATTGCGTACCTGGACCTGATTCGCGACGTCAAATATCGACAGCGCACCCTGCCACTGTTGTACTACTTTATATCGGCAGCATTCGTTCATTATGGTTGTTCTTGTGTTCTGGCCTATTCTACTGTAGTCTACGCGGCTGCGCGTGTTTCGTGCCACGACAGCCAACTGTGTCTGCTCTCGTCAACGTACCCTTAAGGCCACTTTATACTTTGTCTCGTTGCGATACACGCAACATTTTCTCGCGCGGTGATTGGCTCATGCGCGACACACAGCCAATCAGCGCGTCAGAAAATGTTGCGTGTATCGCAACGAGACAAAGTATAAAGTGGCCTTTACGCTGTTCACGTCAGTCACATACTGTAGCTACAACCTAATACATTCGTACGTTGGACAAACTGTGGTCATCAGGAGCGCGAAAACTTTTTTAATGCTTTTGGATTCGTTTTGCGTTTTTTAACTCACGCAAGATTAACATTACTTGCAAAAATAGCACAATCTTGAATAGGTTCTCGCACAATGTGAGGCACATCATTTTGATCCGATATTTCAGGTCTGATCTTCAGTCTTGGCGCGCTGCTCGACTCAGCTGCGTACAACATCCTCATTTTCGCGTGCATCAACTTGCTAGCATCCTTCTTGATTCCAATTTGCGACCGATGTTTCAAATGGGTTGGAAGGTGCGCTTTCTAAAAATTATCATTATTATCAGGGTTGGGTTAAAAAAAAAGTAAAAATTTTCTTGTAAAAAAAATTTTTTTTTGAAACAAAAAATGATCGCCACTTTTTCGGTTTTTAAAAATTAGAAAAGTAAGTTCACTTTTTTTTATTATTTCACCACTTTTTTTATTATTTTCCCCCTTTTTGTGGTGAAAATGCATGTTTTTATGCATGTTTCTGCTTGTTTTTCTCAAAAAATCGCCTGCGGCGCTTGTATTTCGCATCGGTACAATGTCATTACAACGTTAGACAGTCCGTGGCTCTACTAAACAAGCTAAGCAGCCGTCATTATGTGCGCATTCAGTTATTCCAGGAAGTCAAATCTGCTTGAAGTCCAAAATTATCGTTCCAACACCGCGGGTTATGCAGATGTTTTCATGTAACTTTGCTTAAAAAATGTGGCAATCATTTACCTTTCCCGTGACTTCACTTTCCCTTCACTTTTTACACTACAATCTACAGATGTTGGTACATATGGTGGACAGGCTATCCCCAACGCGAATTGTCACGTTATCTGGCTCATTGTAAAAAATATAACCTCGCTACTGCCCGTTTGTGAACACAACTGGTCGGTGTCAACTATTCCTATATTCTCAAGTGCAATCAAATATACTTACAAAAATTTTCGACAATTTTTCACGTTGAGAACCGAAATTTTTGTGGTCCGGAATAAAAAAAAGTAAATCTTAAAAAAAAATTTTTAAAAATTCAAAAAAGTTAAAAAAAGTTCGATAATAAAAAAAAATTTTAATCCAACCCTGATTATTATAACGATAATGTCTAAAAATTTTCATTTGCAAAGCCAAAATGGTCGTCTTTTCACATTCTGGGCGTTGGTTTGCGCTGATCGGCTGGTGCACCTACGGAGTCAGTCTGTCGGTCGTAATCGGACTGCAACAGTTCTCGCTAAATTTCGTTGCCACTTTTGTAGCTGCATTCGGTGCGTAAAAACCACTTTTTATTTGCATATATATTGTCTCTCATTTCATTCTCGGTCCAAACAAAGTATACAGCAAATGTTCAATCACAACAGCAGCCATCAAGTAAGGCTGCGATTAGATAAATGCGGAATGCGGAAATTGGTGAGCACATACGTAAATGCGGAATAACAAATTCCTGCATTCCGCATTCCGCGTTTATCTGCTCACCTTTGCGGAATGGTGCGTGCTTGAGTGACGATGACAACTTCCAGCGTGCTGACCTCAAATGTTGCGTGTTAACGCAAACAGCAACTGAGATGTTTGACCAAAAGCATAAATTTACTTGCAGAAATTCAAAATTCCGCAAAGGTGAGCAGATGAACGCGGAATGCGGAATGCAGAAATTTGCCATTCAGCATTTATCTAATCGCAGCCTTACACGCATGTTTCGAGCCATGTTGTCGACCTGTCGGTTATCATCCTCGACGATGACTGCTATTTTCAAGGCGTTGAAACATTTTCAGTATACCCCCTCTGGAATGTTATAAGACGGAAAGACTATACCTTCTACAATGGAGCAGAGGCGAATGTAGTGCCGATGGCCTTAGCCCGACGTTATGCGAGCCTTCATTGGGCCTATCTTTTACCTCATGATTTTTTCATTATTCAGGTCTGGGCATGGGTAAATTCGTTTGGGCCTCGGCAGAACTCTACACGGCCGAACTGTTCCCCACGCGAATACGCAACAGCGTGCATGGTAAGTTATCAGGACGCCCCGATAAGTTCTAGACTAATGCAATCACAGCTCAGGGCGACCATCGTGGTGACAAAGTTTTCAGAAAACTTGACATTACCAGACATTCCAACACCCGGTGCAGCAGATCCTAACTTTGGTTTTCTTTGTTCTCATGAAAATACAAACCTAGTTCCTCAAGGCTCCAGATTCAGTAAAATTATGGCCGTTATTTAGCCGAAGAAAGCCATTTTTGTGCGCAAAGGATTTTGGAATGTATAGTCTTTCATTTTATTCTCGGTCCAAACAAAGTATACAGCAAATGTTTCAACAGCAGCCATCAAAGTAACGCTCATGTTTCGAACCACGTTGTCGACCTGTTGCTTACTATCATCCACGATAAAACATTTTCCGTCCAGAAGTGTTGAAACATTTTCTGTATACCGCCTCTGGGATGTTATAAAACGGAAAGTCTATACATGCGCTCCACGTTATTATACAACATCATCGTCTGCATTCCACAAACAAAACTCACATTTGATTAAAATTACAGCCTCACAATGAACCTCCATAATTCCAGGTTTGTGCAGCGGTTTCTGCCGCGTCGGCAGCATCTGTGCGCCCCTCATCCTTCTGCTCGACAACTATGGCTGGCCAAGCGCAAGCAATCTGATATTCTGTGTTGTTTCGTGGTCGAATGTTGTTGTGACTGCGCTGTTTCTGCCTGAAACAAAAGGGCTACCGCTTCCCGATGACGTGTAAAGTCGTGCCGTCCGAATTGTTTCGCACACTTGTGTATGTATTGCTGTAACGTCCGTGATTTGACTGATCGGATGATGTTTCAATCACATGTATTGCACCTATACACTGAGAAACTTACTGATGCAAACACTGATTTCGACTGCCATAGAAGTTGTTCCCAGACATAAAACAGTGACCAAGTGGGGCTGCATTGAAGTTGAGTGTTTGGCTCGTCAATGGGTGGAATTTTCGAAACGGTGGTAAAGGTCAGTTGGGTGTAAAGGTCGGTGTAAAGTTCGGTCGAAAGCTCGGTCGGCGTAGCTCGGTGTAAACGTGAAACATTGCCTGTTATTAACAAGGAATGTTTCAAGTTTACACCGAGGTCTATCACACTGAGCTGTCGACCGAGCTTTCCACCGACCTTTACACCCAACTGACCTTTACACCGTTTTGAAAATATCACCCAAAGTCGATGCAAAATATTATAACCTTCCCGTAGACATGTCACAACAACTGAAAAACGACGATGACGCTATGCTTATGTATACTGATTTGAATGATTTTGACATGTGTTTTGCAAGATTTTGTTTAGTGTGGGTTAAAAAGTTGATGTTTTAAACCGGTTGGTAAAAAACTTGTGCCAATAGAACCCAGGCCTAACTGCCTGGGAGCCCAGAGGGCCCAGGGGGCCCATAGAACCCAGCCACAGGGTTGGCCTCGCAAGCCTTGGGCCCCCTGGGTCCTAGGTACAAATATATGTGAAAAAGCGTTGGGCCCCCTGGGCCCCCAGATAGAAATGTGCACGCGCTAACATCTGCATGCATGCGCTATGGCTGCTATTTACACTGCTGCAACTGTACAAATTCTTCGGGTGTGAAATCGACAAGCTACCCTGGTTTCAGCCACCTAAAAGTGAACCCACCACGGTTACCACTGCTGAGCAGAACGACACCGATGACTCACTGAGTGGTTGAGTGACTGACTTTTGATTTGACTTCATTCCGTGGTTGGTCAATTGACTGATATTTTCTGTTGCTTTTGAAATTTGAATGTTATTCTGTAGTTAACAATTACAACCTTACATTTGCTGACATTTTATTTCTCATAATTAAAATTGCAGCCTTGTTCTCCGTATCTATTTCTATATACGTACATATCTGATCAACGTACAGAACGAATTATGCGCAATACATCATGAGAATGAAATTCCGCCCTACCGACCTTTTTTAATTGTCATTTTCTTCATTGTCAAAGGACAGTCTCGTGCACGCGGCATGCACGACCGGATGCACGTGCAAACGCAGTGACACAAATGTGCATGAAAAACAAAATATAGATAGATTTGGGGGCCCCAAAAATTGATAATTCGGGCGCGCGCGAAAGTTAATACATTACAAATGCAGAAATTGCTAATTGCCACCTGGGGGCCCACAGATGGCCAAATGCAGATATGCGCTGTAACAAAACGCAAAAAATCTGCATTTGTCACAATTCTAATGCACGTGGACATATATAGTTGACACCCTGTAATTTCAATTCTTATTTCTGCCTTTTTGGACACATCTGCATTCTATCACCAACACTATGGGCCCAATGGGCCCCAGGTAGCTATGGCCTCCCACGACACTTTTGGGCGGGCCATTTTCCACTTAGAGTTCCCGAGGTCTCTGTTCATGGTTGCACTTTGGAAAACATCTGTGATTTGGCAAATATTTCATCCATACTTAGATAAGAACGTTATCAACAGGAACGATCGCACATCTGACTGATCGAGTCGTGCTAATTTCAAAGTTTGAGTACCAGAAAATAAGGTTTTTAAATTTGGAAACACTTTGATAGCGGCGTGACGGGCCAAAAAGACATAAAAATTGCCCCTAAACTGCATAGTTGCATTCATTGATGGAAATGTGATGTAAATAAGCCACGCATTGCATTGCATTGGAAACGAGTAAGTCAGATAAACGCACAGTCCAACAATCTAGACGAGTTTCAAAACTTCAAACTCCATGGTCCGGCTGCTGCAGCCATGCCAGCCTGAATAAGATATTTGGCTATAAGTCGTTACTGTTAAAGATTATTGGACATTTAATAGCTTCAAACGATGTAGCTTCAACGTAGCTATCGAACGATATATAACATGCCCAAACTATCTCTTACTGTGGGCAAGAAACGGTCAAAATTCCGAAATCGCACATGGTGACGTGACGGTTCATTCCAGAATCGTCAAAAAAGTAATTTTTTAGCCTCTGCCCTTACGCGTAAGAATTTATTGGGGCTTGTTATATATCGTTCGAAAGCTAATCCCGAGATACATTGTTTGGTGCTGTCACATTTACAATAGCTGTTATCAATAAGCATTTATAGCTGAATATCATATTCAGATTTGTATGGCTACCCAGAGAGATCTGTAGACCTTGGGGTCATCGGAGCTGGATAGGTTGTTAAATCAGACGTTTCTCTCAATTTTTTGTTTCGAATCCGATACAATCTGTGGCCTTTATGTGTCACAATTCTGGCGATGAATATAACCACCTAATTTAGCGACAATTTAATGGATTTTTAGGGCTCTCACGGAGCTAGCCATGAGTTAAAAAATTTAAAAACCTTATTTTCTGGTACTTTCGACGATGATCTATTTCCCCATTGCGTTCTTATTTCCGTAGCGCTTAGCGTGGCCTCAAAATTTAGGGACAAACTTGTGTTATCGAAAAATAAGGCCGATTTTTGGAACGTTGCGCACCCTCACCGTGTGAAGCAATGGTTTGAGCAACTGAAGTTGTGTTGATAAGTTATTCCGAAGCTGTTGTAATCCTATCCACGTGTTACTTGACCTTCAATGCATTTGGGGTTTCTGCACCGGTCGTTCCAATTTGTGCAAAAATTCAGTTTTTTCTGGAACGAAAAGTCCCTCTACCAAGAGATAGCGAATCTCCAAGGAGCTTAAAATTTGTGCGTGACGTAGGCTGTCGGAATGCTTTCCAACGGTATGTAACAATATGTCCTGCTATCCTTCCTTCGGTTATGTCCCGAGCCCTTTAAATCGGCTAGCCGCTAACACGCTAACCGTTCCATTGTGAAGTCGGCCCTATTTTATCATATGTTAGTGCCTGCACCTATTGTTATGCGGTATTTGTTTGTCGACTTAAACCTTCCCTATTTATATGATAAACAGAACAAATAAGAATTTTATGCATCGGTGCCTAAACTTTTAGAAGCAGCCTATGGTAAAATATGGCAACGTTGCAACGGATTATTGGTGCACATTTGCTATTGATGCCTTAAATATTCAACAAAAATTTACCGAAACACCAAATTCACAGTTTTAAGTCGAATTTGTCAAAGCATAAAACAACGATGGACAATTACGAAGGCATTCTAGAGTCGGCCAAACCGTTTGGACTCTATCAAGTTCTGCTGCTCACTTGCTCACAGGTTATTGTGGTGATGCATTTTGACATTCTGTACTGATTTGGGCTATTTTGTGAAATATTGGGCAAAAATATTGTGAAAAATTTTGGGCTGTTGGCTAAAAATGACTGTCCAGAAAATAAGATCCAATTAGGTAGAGTTTCCAGGTGTTCATTTAGAGCCCCCAAGGGCTCCACATATAGTAAACTCCGTATGTGTGGCAATCATTCTTTCAATAGTACGAAACTTGACTATTTGAAACTTGTTCGACCTGTTATTCAGTTCTCGTTGATTCTGGCGGCGTGCAATATGATTTTCATGTCGCTTGGGGCGTCACAGCCAAAAATGGGGACGGACAACGAAAATGGAACTCAGGTACATACACACTGAACGTACATACATATTCTGAATGTATACATAAAGGTCGTTTAGTTTGAACTTAAATTCAAACATGCGGAGTAGAGAACTCGGCCTGAACGAGTCCAAAAATGAGTACAGCTTTGCGCAGTTTTGAATTGGTAGTGAAATATTCTCAGCGCGGTTCTGCAAGTGTCCTGCGAGTGACAGACTCTATTCCGCTATTTTTCAGGCGCCGACATACACTTATGCAGTTTAGGCCCGACCTGCTTTCAGCCCCAGTTTTTAAGCCCGCCGGTCAATTTAGGAAGAGCAATTTCGACCCGTTTATATGCTTTCAGGCCTCTTGGCTCCAACACCAGAATCTGTGCCCCGCGTAATGACCACAACCAGGTAGCATATCTTCAGATCACGTTCGAGAATTTCGCCAACCAAACAATAACTGATTTTGGCACCCTATCCGTCCAATATGGTCTGATTGGGGATCGGGCGTACCTCGTTTCGTGGATCACATCCATTCAAATGGTCGGCGTGTTGATTGGCTCGACCATCGGCGGTCGACTGGCTGATGCGTGGGTTACGGTAATTGTTGGGTTACTGTAATCGCCGTCAGGTAACGGTAATTGTTGGGTCTCGGTAACGTTTGGGTTGGTTGCGCGAATTGCACCTCGATGGCAAAACGGTAATTGTTGGGTTGCGACAAGAGCTTGGGATGGGGTTACTGTAACTTACTGAAGGATCGTTTCAGATTCGGTCGAAAAAGGTATCATTGGTGTGTAGCCTATAGGTCGCTGCGGTACACAGTGAGTAAGCTTGTCCACCTCTCGTATGCGTAAGTGCGTTTGTATGTCGTGTTAGGATTTGAGTGCATCAATTGCATCATCAACGTTGTAATCGAAGGTTTGCCAACGAACGTTTATCCCATCGGATCATACAGCAGTACGCAAAGTAGGTTTTCGAGAAGTGAAGTAAACCACATCCAACAACACACAAACATGCACCACACAGCGCCTGCCTACGCATTGTTCACCATTCACCAAGCTCTTTTCAGTCCAATGCACGTGCATCTCATTATTCATTCTCTTCTTTGTGCCATCCATCCCTTTCAAGCCAGTCATGCTCATTGGTATTCATCTGCCCAGCTGGTGCGCCACCGCATACGAATGTTACATAATGCACCCAGTCCATACACTCGGGGCGCGAACAGAGTGCTTGCACCACAATCGATCGCACTGCGTTGTTGTGAGCCGTGATGTGTTGTTGACCGTCGCGGTTGTAGTCAGTGTGGTCCATTTCGGTCGCTGCGACACCACTGCATGTAGATGGGATATTGAATCACAGATTAACCCAGAAAGTATCACGCATAAATCACGAAGACGCACACCAAAACTCGAACTTACTGAGAAGTTTGGGGGGGGGTAGAATGCGCAAAGATGAACCGCGTGTGGTTGTATCGCTCCGCGTTCGGTAAACTTACCAAAACTTACCAGAAACTTGTGCTGTGTAGGTGTATTTGTGCACGTGTGGCGGTAACTGAGACGGCTGTGCCCAGAGCCAGAAGTGTGCATGTGTGTTTGTGATCTCGCATCTGCCGAATGTACACACGTGGATTTCGCGGACGGCGCGGATTCGGTGGACGACGATCTTGGCGGAAATACGGCCGAGGTCGAAGCTTCGCGATCGTCTCCGAACGCTCAAAACCACCTCGCAACGTCGATGGCAAAAGCACCCTCACCTTATCAATTCGTGGGTCTGGGGACTCCAATGTTGGTCGTATTCTAGATGAATTGCCGTCCTGCACTCCGCTCGACTTATGTTGGTGTTTAGACTTTGACCCTGGCCTTGCGTATTTTCATGTTATTGAATCAAGCACTTGTCCATCTCCTCCATCTCCAATCTCCAAACACTAGTGCGCTCAATGTGCGTCTTTTGTGTTGTTGTTCACAATCGAGTGGTGCACATTTTGGTACATGCGTATTTGCCGTTTAGGTGTTGAGCACACTGTTGGCAGGCAACCCAGAAGCCAAATCCCACGTAGTTCTCCTGTGGGACTGTGCCACTCTGTCCCGGTCGGACCACGCGACTTCTTCTACGACAACTACACCCGGTTGGTCTCGAAGCGTGCCGTTCAGGTCATTATTGCACCCAATCGCAAACACGTCATCGTAGGCGTGCGCCAAAGTGCGCGCGAACAAGCGGATAGGATCGACTCCATGGTAGACAAATGGCCGATGGTGACGAAGATCAGATGTCGCACGGATGATGTGTACGACGGCCATCACTTGCGACGAGGGGCCCTGCGGGACCTCTGCGATCAGCTTTGGGATGTGATCAGGGGTTTAACGCCGTCACAGTGAACGCGCAGTTTGATGCTCTGTGTTTCTCGCACGTGCATAAAACCACGGCACACTTGATTCACTTCATTTTTGCACTCACTGCTTTACGTACTTTCCTTCTTCGTACCATCACCATCATCATGTCGGATGTGACCGACGTATTGACCGATTCAACCACCCTGCTGATGGTGGCGTTTACCTGGCTCGCTGTGCTCACGCTGCTCATCTGTTGGTTCCATCGTTGGTAAGTCGCACTGTACTCACTTTGTGCACTCATGCACTGGTCTCTAAGTGACACATTCGCGATGTTTGCAGTTGTTGCCACAGTGCCGATGCAATGAAGAAATAATGTGTGCGTGAAACTACTACCGAATCGAAGCGAAATTCAGTTTGATACAAAAATGCCCATTTTTGCCCAATTGTTCCTTTTTGACCATCAAAATAAAGTTATGGGCTAAAGATGTTCGTTCGTGTATGATGCCATTAACCCATATGACCACCCTGGGCCCAAAACGAAAAACTAAGCGGTAACAAATTTAAAACGATTCTTGTTGGCGCCACGCTTCCAGTTTTTGACGCCAATCAGTTCGTTTGTACACTTGTTTGTTTTGTTTGCGCAATTTCCGACGCAGTCGCGAGACAACTTGACGACACGCCGTCAAAGTGTACGGTCCGCACCAGCAACACGTCAACAGCACGCCTGATACAACGGCAATCGCGACCAACACTAAACGTATGTGTTGGAAAACTGTTTTCAGCCACCCGACCCAGTCAATGTCACTGAACATGGACCACCAATTCCAATTTGGGTCGTTGTAGTCAGAGTCAATCGGGATTGGTATGATGTTAGACTCTTCTTCCAGTACCAACGTTTTTGGCACATAACTCAACAAGCCACTAATGTTGACGGTCGCTGTGGTTTCAGTGCATTGGACCGCGCATGAAAGGTGCACGTTTGCTGTTTGTAGCAATAACGTGATGTTGGTTGTTACCGATTCAGGTGCACACGGGAAATTGAACCGATGCCCGTCAGTGCAAGATGCGCTCGCATAGATTTTGTACTCGGTGGTGGTGCAGCTGACCGCAAAACTGCTGCCCGCCCGGCACGAGTAGCAACCACGAATTTGGCTTGCCTGTACTGTGCACACATCGTACTCAACTTTTTGAGAGATGGTAAATTTAGCAGCACTCCTCACGTGTAAACGCAACGCTGCGTATTGTTTCAGTTCCGCTTGTATCGCACCGGCTGCGGTCTTGGATATCGTAACTCCTGCCGTTCGACGCGGTAACAGGTACTTGCTGCTTGGTCGGAACAACTTTTCTAACTCGTGGTGTTTGCACAAACAAGATACCGATGTACTTGCCACTCCACACTCGCATACGGCGCTCGGATACGTGCAACCGTCTTTCGATAATCGCGTAGCGCTGGTTGAGTCTTTACACTGTAAGTGCCCTGTCATCGCTGGTTGTGGTTGTCCTTTCGGGCTGAATGCCAGCATGACAGTACGACCACTCGAAGCAGTCATATATTGATTCTTGTGCAAGATCGTTTGCACATTTGCTACTTTTCCAGTCAACGTCAGCTTGAACTGCTGCAGCACTTTTTCCGTATGCCCTGGTGTTAGCACAATTTCTTCGGTTGTCGTATTTGTTGGTGTAATTAAGCTCACACGGACATGTACTTTCAGCGTGAATTCGCTGCAGCTAGTGACAGTGTACAACTCATCTGTTACAGCGACGGCACAGTGCCTGAAGAACACACATGGCTTCGAAGTTCTCAAGAAGCATCCACTCGATGTGCCAGATGGTCGACAGTAGCTGTATCCCGGATTGTTAGCGCACTGCGTGTTTTTCAACTCAGGCACAATGTCCGTGACTTGCAAAGTATCACACGTGTCACTCTTGCAACTTCCTGCTAGTCGGCACCGGCGACTTGATACGGTTTGGTATTTGACTGACCGAGTGTAGTAGTCAGTCACCGGAACGCACTCCATGTACGCTTGTATCAATTCAACGCCCAACGTGTATATAGGTTTGGTATCGGGTAGTTGCAGCAACAAGCAACTCTTTTGCGTTTGCGGCATCAACATTAGCTCTGCTTGCGCCCGATGTTTGCATGTTTGGATCTGCTCAGACCCATTTCTCTGCATAGTACATGCTCGTAAGTCGTCAGTGACTACCACAGTGTCAGCACAGGCGTGTGCGGTCGGAAACATAACCACTATCACTTGCAGCGCCACTAGGGTGATGGGAAGTCGCGTGCTTCTGATCTTTTTGCCGCGAGTTCGGTACACTCTCTGTTGTCGAGTCCCGTGACGTGAGGGCGGCAGCACGTCGGTAGGTTCAGTTGGTACTCGTTCGTACGTGTTGCCTCGTTTTGTGCATTGACTCCATGCTAGTGCGCAACAGCGCCCGATTGCTGAGAAACTCACGTAGCACACTCGCACCCAGCAGTGCACTACCTTGAGCAGGCAGAATAGTGTGCAGCAGCCCGATAAGAACATGATCACAATAACAAGAACAATCACCGCTGGAGAAAGGCATTGCGGATTGGTTATTGCTTGCCACGTGTACGACTCGATCGTGACGCACACCGATTGCCCCGGGCATGTAATCACCTGCTGCTTCCACAGTCGCCCGTAAACGTAGATGTCTGATTTGACTTCGTAGTCACTCCCGATCGTTACTTCATCAGGTAGGGTGAGCTGCTGTGATTGGGTATATGGTGGTTGTATGGTGTAGCAGTAAATACCGGCACAGATCTTCATTAGCGTCACCGTCCCATTTAGTTGAGCGTTAATCTCCACTGATCCACGTGGCCCACATGCAACTGACAACTTGTCGTTGCTCACTTCCACTACGTCTGGGTTGGTTGCAAACGTGTGTACTTTCAAATTTGTGACACCGTACCCTCTTAACGGTACCAGTACGCCTTTGAACACCGCATACAGCATCTCTCCGCTAGGCTGGTAGCAGTAACGTCGTGTCACGCCGGTATGGCAAATACTGTACGTATCGCAAAACTCTGGGGAGCCACTTTTCGGTTCTCCTTCGGTCCCAATGCATGTGTAGCCGTGACTCAAGCTGGTGGTGTTGCTTGTCGCCGACACGTGCAACTCATCCACGAAATGAGTCGTGTTGTCCCACAGCATTATTTGATTGACGAGCACATAACGTGGGGATTTGTCACATTGGGGAAGCACCTGGTAGTCATCTCCACCTGCGAGTTGACAGAAATGAGGTTGTGCTTGTTTAACCAGACGTTTCATTTGTTCCGTAATTTCACTCGACGCCAGTGCGGACTCCCTACTGCACTTGTCCATCCAGCTCTCTGAGCAGCGACACTCGGGGGGCAACAAGGGTTCGCATGTGCCTAGATGGCTCAGGTATCGCTGAGTGCTGTTATGACTAGTGCAGTTTTCACGTCGTTCGCAGTACATGCCATTTTTGTAATTGCGCACAATCACATAGCCTTCGCGCCCACAGGGTTCAGGCGCAATAATTGTGTTGGTTTCGGTCCAGTCTCCAGGGCATGGTGCTGCACTGACTGGCGTAGTCGTTAGCATGAGACACGTGATCAGCAACGCAACACTTGCTAACGTGGTTCGATATTGAGCTTTCTTGCTTGGCAGTCTGTGCGCTGTTTCACTCGTGTCGGAGAGCACCCGTTTGACCTCTTGGTATCTGATCTGCACTCCGGCTGTCACGCTCGTGTCGTGTGTGTCACAGTCCAACTCCAGTGGATACAGTTGATTCACATCACGCGTAATGGTTGCTCCACTGGGCATGGTCAACTCGACCGTACGTATGGCGTCATCGGTCTTGCTTTTCACGAGCTTCTTGATCAGCGCCGTTGGCCATTTCACGCGCTGCTGATTTTCGAGTCGAACTTGAACCATCTGCCCTGGTTTCGGTTGCAGCACTGAGTTGCGGGATTTGCTCTGTTTTTCGTTTACCCGCGATCGCAGTTCAATCAAATACTCGTCGTAGAACCGCTCGTAGAACGCTTTGCTGATTTTTAGATTTCGCATGTATGTTCGCCTCAGTTTTTCCTCCTCGGTCAATCGCGTTTTTCCTTTGTCTGTGGACTTTACCTCCAGGTCTTCGACAACCTCGGTAATGTCCGGAAATTCATAGTACGGTTTTGTCAGCACGAGGTCCACTGGTCTGATTGGTACGACTTCGCCGAACGACGTGCTCAAGAATGTCAGTGGACGCAAATTCACGGAGCCGCCAATTTCATATAGCAGCGTCACCAGGTCATCGACGGTCAGCAGCAATTTTCCAATGGTCGGCTTCAGCAACCGTTTGATAAGACTGACCACAATTTCGACACCACCTTGCCTTTGTGGTGCTAGCGGCGTGGCGAACTCCCAGCTGAAGCCGTTATTAGTCAGATGCCGTGTGAACGCATTGTCCATTCTCTCACTCGCCAAGTTTTGCATTTCGTTCACCCAAGCCATGAACTTGGCTGCGGCCACAAACGTTAATGAGTTGTCTGTTCGAATCATTTTGCCAACGATTCCCAATCGGCTGGTGCATCGTCGCAGTGCGTTAATGAACGCTGCGGTAGTTTGGTTGTACACAACTTCGAGGTGCGCAAATCGTGTGAAGTAGCACACAAACAACACGATGAAGACTTTCTTCACGGTTTGCGATATTTCATCTCGAACCCTTAATGGACCGGCGTAGTCGATAAACATTCGTTGGAACGCTCCCGGCTCAGTTCGCTCTTTTGGTAGTGGTGCCATCGGTGCCGGAGCGTATGGTTTCGATCGTACTTTTTGACACGGCACACACTTTGAGATCACCTTCTCGTTGATGAACGCGCGTGCGCGTGGTAACCAGTAGTGGTTCAGACAAGTCACCAACCAACGAGCGCTTTGGTGATCGAATCGCTGATGGTAATATTTGTACGCCATAAGAACGAAGTCACCATTCTCTGGAATGAAATACGGATGTCGCACTTCTTCACTACATTCGGCCAACTCGAGATTTCGGTTGCTGCCGTGGATCACACCACGTGCATCCAAGAACAACCCCAGTCGCGATATGATCGGCATGTGCGACCCAGAGTACAGTGCAGACACGATGTCCGGTACACTCATTCGTTGGTCACACTTCAGTAACGCGTCATGTGCAACGTTCAATTCGGTCGCCCGAATCGGCCCGTTATTCTCGATACCAGTGAACCACACTTTCAAGTTGGTGAACCTGTTCTGAGTGTTCACAGCCAGTTCGTCCCAGACACACTGCTTGACAAACCGCAACTGGAACACAAGCACACGCAAGACAAACACGAATCGAGCAAAATCGTAATCGGTCAACAATTTGCTGAGTGAGCACGCTTTGCTCAATGGGACCATTTCCGCTGAATGGCTAGTTGATTTTCGGCGCGCCACGCAGGTAGCATTCACCATGACTGCTACCTGGCTGTCCTGACTGACGCCATTCTCGGGCGTCGCCGTTCTTTCCGGTCGGAACTCGAGTTCGCTCGCTGCCTGTTCATCCGAAGTCATGTAGGGGACTGCCTGTATTGGCCATTGTTGCCGTTTCTCTTTCAGCCAACGCGGTCCATTCAGCCATTCACTTTGTAGGAACGCTTGCACACTGCACGGTCGAGTAGCCCAATCAGCGATGTTGTCAGTAGTCGGGATGTACGCGAATGAAATGTTCTTGACTGACAGTATCTGCAGTTTCCGGTTCAACACAAATGCCTTGAGCAGCCGATCAGATGACGTGAGCCAGAACAATACGATGGCAGAGTCCAGCAAGACCACTGCTGGTAAATCGGGGAGTTTCAGGGCTTCGCGCACAAGCTGCACTAACCGAATACCCAGATACGCTGATATGAGTTCACACCTCGGTACACTTTGCGGTTTGATCAATGAGTTCAGGTGTATCTTTGCGGCTACGAACGATACATCAATCACATCTGTAGCCGTTCGTAAATACACAATTGCAGAGCTGGCGTGTTTCGATGCGTCACAGAAAACGATCAATTCGCTGTCCTTGAGCGTTGGACCCGCACCGTAGAATCGCGGTATATTGATCTCTGATAGTCCCTCCAACTCATTCAGAATCGCGTTTAGTTGTGCGCTATCTTTTTCGGATAATGTGTCTTCCCAATCGCTGCCAGTTTCCCAACTGCTCTGCACGAACAAACGCAATTTCACGTACGCTGGTAGAGCAATGTTCAACGGGTCATAAAACCCGTTCATGAGTGACCACGTGTCTCTCTTCGTGTACAGATCCTTTCGAACACGTTTTTTCAGTTTCGGCAGTTTCATGCGATCCGTCATTGAATTGTACGGCATTCCCAGCAACTTGGTATTTTCCGGGTGCTTAACGTGCAAGTCGCTTGGTATGTGTGCACGTACTTTTGGATCACTGGTGAACCACTCGTACAGATAGAACGATGCCTGTTTCCAGAACATGGGCCAAACGTGGTCGTACATCGCCATCGCCACTTCCGGTGTGTCAGCCACGTACAATAGGTTATCCACGTAGAAACATCCTTGCACGCTCTGGCAGATTTGACAACCACATTGGTCGAGCACCCATTGAATGGATCTTTGCAACAACCACGGTGCCGGTAACACGCCAAACGACAGCCGTTTGAACCAGTATTCGACCAGAGGGTGTCCAGGTTCCAGCGATTCGACCCACCAGAACCTCATTCGACTGGCCGCTGACTCATCGACCGCTAAGGACGGGTATGCTTTTTTCTCACGTCCCCCGTGACAAACACCTCTTTCGATCGCAGTTTAATGAGCCACTGTTCGACGGGTTTCAGTAGCACTTCACCGCGAACCAATGTTTCATTCAGCGACGGTTCCTTCTTGAGATCGCTTGAACGAACAGTGATATACAGGTCTTGTAGCAGTGGTCATGTGCCCTGGTCGGAACACCGGCATGTGGTACAGGTAGTGCTTGCTACCCTCCAGTTCAGCAGTCATTCGCGCGAGACCCGTAAAGCCAAGATTTCTGAAGTTGACCTGAGCGTCGTGATACGCATCCAGTAAGGCCGGGTTTTCTCGCAATAGATCGAGTTGGCGGGCAGTCATCGCTTTCACTTCGTGTTCACACGATGGCAATGGTGCTCTTTGTTCGCCAGGCAACAATGGTCGTTCTGCAAAACTGACTTGCAATCGGAATCGGCCTTCTTCCTCGGTCGGGATTTGTTTCACCGTTTTCAGGAAGTGCTCTTCGGCGATTTTATTGTCGATCTCATCGACGTCTGGATTCATGTTCAAGCCTGCCAGATCACCACTGACATCAACCAGTTCAAGCTCGGGTTCAGTTTCAGGTGATTCGAACGCTGGGATTGTGGGCATGTTCTTGCTTTTGTTGTCACTGGGTTGTTCAAACATTGATTCTAGGTCAGGCGGTTCGAATGCTGTGGTCGTGAGAGCCACTTTCACCTCATTCACCATTTTCCGAAACTCTCTTTGTTTCGGCACTCGGATTAATGACGGCCCCAATTTCGTATGCCACACGACATTGCCAGATGGCAAGTGGATCATTGGTCGGTCGGTGACATCCATGAAAAAGGGCATATGGTCCAGCCCGATCAGCATTTGCACCTTGACAAATCGATTCTTGTCTGTCCATGATTTTGGAATTTTCAAATCTGGACATTCCCGCTCCAAATATCGTTTGTCCTCTGCCGTCAATTTCGCTTGTTCTGCTTTGTCACCAATGGAGTCGAGTATCAAACACGATCGCTTCCATTTTTCGTGTTTTCACACTGTCGTATTGAACCGTCACGTCAGCAGTGTGATTCGGAATTTTCAATTTTTTGCTTTTCTTTCTTCCGACATTTGAACAAACGGTACCGACATTGACAGGACCGTCTCTTTTGTGCACCGGCATGCCCAACGTGTGCACTTGTGTACGGATGGCCATTGTTGCGTTCGATCCGCTGTCGAGCACCGATGTCGTCTCAATTATTTCGTTGTTTGCAGCGATTGTCGGAACGGTGACCAACATCATAGTGGCGCCATCAAAGTCATCGTGCTCTTTTCTTTCGACACTATCGCGCTCTTGTCGGTTGCTGTTTTGAACACGGGATATCCAGTTCCCGAGACCGACTGATCATCTAATGTCGTCTCGCACCCCTCGCCATCACTTTCATTACCCTCGCCTAGGCACATCCATTTCACTAACTTCGTCATCAGTCAGATTCCCAGTCAGATTCACTATGCAGATTCAAGCCCTTCATCATCTGCGCAGTGGCGTCATCATCACTTGAGACTGAATCGTCAGGGTCTGAGATTGCATCCTCGGTGTCGGTTTCGAAATCAGTGTCTGTCAGTTGCACTGTGCGTCGGTCTTGTGCTCCACAGTTGGGCTTGGGCTTGGGCGACTCTGTGGCGGTCTTTTTCCCACTGATAGCACAGACTACTGTGGTGTCCGACGCGTTCGGGACACTGCTTGTACCGACATACCAAGTGGTTTCCTGCTTGCATGTTTCTGCTGTATGCCCATCGCCTTTCAGACATATGAAGCGAAGTCCTTTGTTGATCAACACTTGTTTTCCGTCGTTCACCGACACAACCTCTGTGCACATTGAGTGATCGTGCTGAACACTTTCGCAGTACACGCACGGAGGTCTTCGTTGTTTTTCAGCGGTGAGACCTTTCTCCGAAACGGAATTACTTTCCGCCCGGTCGGTTTCCGACGTGTTCCGAAACCCTCGCGAGGTCCCACGTGGAGCGCGCGCAGATGACCCTTGCCGTGGCAAGTTCCCATCCGAAGCACTGTCGTCTTTCTGCGCAGTGGTGGCGAGAGTCTGAAACCACAGGTTTGGGCGCGCTTGACCGCGTGCGCCGTGACTTTGGTTGATCTTTGAATTGCACACGTTTCAGTGGGTTGTGCGTGCATTTTTCTGCATTTCCGTCATACGTTGCTCCATGAACGCATAATGTTTTACAACACGACTAATTTCTTGCATAACCGCGTTCGTGGTTTGTGTCTCGATCGGCACCGCTTCCGTCACTTTCGTTTGCACTTTGTGTGGAAACAACGACAACACCTTGGTTGCGACTGCCCAATGTTCACGGTCAGGATCACCTGCTTGGTGTAACGGCTTCATGATCGAACGCACCTGGTCAAGCATGGTAAGGCACGCACTCCCATCGGCGTCCTTTTTATCGAAATGACGTTTCACCGGTTGCAACGTCCACAACTTGGTTCGCATGTGGACAATCAACAAATCTTTGTCACTGTACTGCTCGAGCAACAGATCAATCGCAATTCGGTAAATCGGCGCCGGCACGTCTTCGATAAGACATCTGGTACGGTCGGCGTTTCCTTACTCAGGCATTCACGCAAAAGGGCCAGCTTCTGGCTATCAGACATTGGAGCATTATGA
>JASAMV010000806.1:0-37175 GCA_030248065.1 Rhynchonema sp. JSB1_4
ACCCCAGTCGCCAGCATGCTCATCCCGAAGCAGTTTGTGCCGCCACAGAGTTATCGAGCACAGGACGGATATCCGAGCATTAAAATGATGCGTCTGTCACCAAAGTCGAGTTACTTCTGCATGGATGTGCGTGAATGGCTGGACGTCGATGAGCAGGCAGTGACCAAGTTGCAGTGGTTCTTGGCACAACGCTACCCGCGCGACAACCACACGGACCCCGCGAACCTGCTGATGCGTGAACGGGATTTGATTCACTATCTTCGCGAGTTCGGAACGAATCATATCGAAAGTGCAAAAATCACCGTGCGCAAAGTAATTCACAAGGCGAAGGAAAGGAACTGCAACCGATCGGATTCGAACTCGTCGTATGATACAGCACACAGCAGTGATGAACGACCACGAGACAACAAGGACGATGATGACGACCTGAAGTCCAGCGATTCGGACTCAGACCAGGAGTCTACATCCAGCAGCAGTGACGATTCAGAAAATGAGACGGATACGGATCGCACATTGACAGCCGTGTCTTCACCGTCAACCATCACGCCTGAAAAGCCTGCAAAAGCAAAACAGCGATCACGTGATCAGCGAAAACGCCATGCTGAACATCAACGACGTCGTGAAACATCACCGTCACCGAACCCCAGATGCTCGTCGAAAAAGCAACAGCATGAAAGCAGGACTTCAACAAAGAACGCCGACAAGCTGCGCGAATTACAGAAACAGCGAAAGTCAGCTGAAAACAAGGAGCCAATTCATCAATCAGCAGTGCAACAACAGAACCGTGAGCGTATCACAGGCACTGCCCGTACTTCATCGAAGCGACAACCACGCGAACGCAGCACGTCGAGCATCAAAAGCACGTCCAGTGAGAGAACGTCGCAAAACACGGACCACAATTATCGACGACCACGCGAAAGCAGCATATCACGCCGAGGCGACCAAGCCACAGCACAATCCGGACGCAGACAGGAACCGCAGGCAGTACGTAACTGAACGCGTAGCAGCACGGACATACGACGATTGGTCTTTTTTTATTTTGTTTTGCCGCATTGCACCGACTTGGGGTGACGGTGGGAGACACTGACCCAATGATTACATCGCAATCGCACATGCGTTATCCAAATAAAGTAAAAGTTTGGCCGTTTTGATCAAGTGTCAACGTTTTCCTCAGGCCTATGTGAGCTATGCTTGGAAATAAGATGGGCGTCACAACCACACATATGCTGTAATATGTGGTATTGGGCTGATATGCTCCACGTGCTAAAAACCGAACATTTTTTCGGGATACGCCCCACTGTATCCGTATAGGTTCAACAGTCCACACATTTTTTCATGAAAAACCAGGAAAAAACATGTGCGGTAAAACAACAGATCCTTCCCAGTGAGAAGTCAGGCAAACAAAAAAGTACAGTATCATGACACAAAAGCTGGCTAGAAAAATGATCTTGCAAAAATAAAAAAAACACACGTGTATACGTTATTAGAAGACACAGAATTTTACGTGAAACCATATTCTACCGACAATTCCATATCATCATTGCAATATGACCGATATATACGACGTTGCGTTTTGCTGCTTGATAGTGGCGATTTGCTCAAGCATTATCTCACTGGGAAGGACTTGCGGTTTTAGAACCACAAGTCGATTTGCGGCTAAAACGAAACCACAAATTACTTGTGGTATTTGAATAAAAGTCTTGTGGTTTTGTCGATAAATCACAAAACACTTGTAAAAACCACAAGTTATTTGTAACAAAACAACAAATCACTTGTGGTTCTGCCAGAAAAAGCGGGAATTGCCATGAAACATTTTTGTTGGCTGAGGATCGCCAAACTGGATAATTTTCAAGTTAACGCTTTGCTGTATTTGGTGTTTTTGATACTGCGCACGATGTTTGTTATGCCGAAAGCAGTTCAATGGTGCAACGCATCTCCCCCCCCCCCCGAAGTCTCAATTTCAACAGCGAAGCTTGAGGACTTCGATGATGGTTGGTCTCAGTTGCTAAAATGTTTATGCTTTACTCTGCGTCGCATCCGTTTCGAAATCAAAATGGAACGCTTTCAGGCGACATCCAGTACCTCGCTCGTTCTGCTGTCCATCAAGTGATAAAAGAGGTCGGGCCTTCCCTTTTCAACGGAAAACGCCTGGGCCGAATTCCTAGGGCCAATTTTTAGGTTAGTTTTTGTGCCGAACAAATTTGTCAACGAATTGCCCAAGTTAAGCAAACAATTCCGCCGATCAATGCATTCACTTATCATAGACATCGTTTGCCTTTTGTCATGTGGTGTTGAAAATGAATTATGTACCCTTCAATCTCACGTGACATTTCACTCTTTCAGTCTATCCAAGCGCATGTCAACATCTCACTGGGAAGGACTTGTGGTTTTTCCACAAGTCTTTACGTGGTTTTTTAACAAGTCATTTGTAAAACTGGAGCCACTTAAAGCTGGAAACCGTATATCTCATGCTTGCTTTTTTACTACGAAGTCGACATGCCCCCGGGCACTTTTTCCTAGTGTATTATTGACGATTCAGGGTGTAACCTTAGCGACGGTGTAAGCAAGAGTTGGGTGTGGTCAGTGTAGATGATCTCGGTCGAAAGAAGCTCGGTTGGTGTGAATTCCGTGTAAACAAAAAATAGCTTGCGGCCGGTTGCAATTCAACCCTATAGGTGCTAGACCTGAGTGTGATTGAATACAGGTCCAGGCTTGCTCCTTTGGGATTGGAAAACCTCTGAACACACAGATCACGCACAGCGTTGTGATGTACTGTTACTGTTTCGGACATAGCCCAAAGTAAGATCTGACCGAATTTATCGACCAACTTTGTCTGCAAAACAGGCGGCGTTGTGAGTATATGCGTGACAGCATCGACCGTCATATTATTGCCATTGTACTGCTCCATGTACCGTATGACGGCGTTACGACGTGCATCGGTCGGCGGCAGCCACCAGTCGTCGTTGGTTTGCACCAGGTACCAGCTGCGTGTGGCAGCAAGATCGTGAAACATCTGTACACGCCTGCTCGGTGCTCCCGGTGAGTAAGGGCTGATTAGGCAACCACTACTCATGCTGCTTAGCTATTTGAAACCGAGTCAGAACGGCAGAAAAAGCTGGGCAGTGATCAGGCACGTTTAATTTCATCTAAGATCTTTTAGGCCTTAAAAAGCCTGAAAAGTACTTGGGCTCGCGCTTTGGTTTTAATACCTGACAACCCTTCGTTTTCTCACGTATGTAGTACGAAACGAAGTCATGGTATGTAGCTCAGCTCGTATGATTCCATCGGCAGATTTTGGTTTGGCATTGCACCAGAACGCAAAATGTACATAGTTATGTATATGAAAATGTACAGTATGTACTCACTGGGAAGGACTTGTAGTTTTAAAACCACGAGTCGATTTGTGGTTATGACGAAACCACAAATTACTTGTGGTATTTGAATAAAAGTCTTGTGGTTTTGTCGATAAATCACAAAACACTTGTAAAAACCACAAGTTATTTGTAACAAAACAACAAATCACTTGTGGTTCTGCCAGAAAAAGCGGGAATTGCCATGAAACATTTTTGTTGGCTGAAGATCGCCAAACTGGATAATTTTCAAGTTAACGCTTTGCTGTATTTGGTGTTTTGATACTGCGCACGATGTTTGTTATGCCGAAAGCAGTTCAATGTGGCTACGTATGTATTTGAAATCTACTTGGAAGTCTCAATTTCAACAGCCAAGCTTGAGGACTTCGATGATGGTTGGTCTAAGTTGCTAAAATTTTTATGCTTTACTCTGCGTCGCATCCGTTTCGAATTCAAAATGGAACGCTTTCAGACGACATCCAATACCTCGCTCGTTCTGCTGTCCATCAAGTGATAAAAGAGGTCGGGCTCGGCCTTTTCACGGAAAACGCCTGGGCCGAATTCTCAAGGCCAATTTTTAGGTTAGTTTTCGTGCCGAACAAATGTGTCAACGAATTGCCCAAGTTAAGCAAACAACTCCGCCGATCAATGCATTCACTTATCATACGCATCGTTTGCCTTTTGACATATGGTGTTGAAAATGAATTATGTACCCTTCAATCTCACTTGACATTTCACTCTTTCAGTCTATCCAGCGGCCACATCAACCGAGCGGTGCAAGAGCTACGCTTATCGATTCGCACCCAGCAGTGCTGCGCACCACATAACGGTCGCCATCGTATCGGTTTGTGATTTCAGTGATAAAATACAAACATTTTCAATTCAAACCAAACTCTGCTTTGTCTTAATGCTGTTTGAGCAAATTGATTTGTTCTTTAGTCCAATATTTTGGTTCGCATGTACCATTTGAAAGCTTTTTTCTTCATATTTCGCGTTTTTTACTTCTATATTTCAAATTTATATCTTTTTTGTGGATGATCTTGCTGTGTGAAGGAGAGTAAAGGGGAATAAAAAGTGCGCGAACCGAGATCAAAATGTTTGAAACATTTACAAGTAACTTGTAAACGACAGAAGAAATCACAAGCAATTTGTACAAACCACACGTTAATTGTGGTTTTGGGACTGCTATGCCGCTGTGTTATAAACCACAAGTCTTTTGCTTAATTTAACAAGTCTTTAAGTGGCTCCAGTTTTACAAATGACTTGTTAAAAAACACGTAAAGACTTGTGGAAAAACCACAAGTCCTTCCCAGTGAGTAGATAGATTTTGGCCTACGCTTGCCCGATACTCAGGTCTTAATAGGTTATTTTGTAGAATTAAACAAATGGTCTACGCACGTGGCATTGCCTCCCTGCCACAAGTGTCTTGTGTGTATGGCCTTCTTTCCCTGTCTGGTCAGCACAGCACCCGTGCTGTTTGTGCCTCCGATGATCAGATAGCTGGATTCGTCCATTTTCCATTTGGTCAACGCCTCCAGTGCTTCGTCGTACGTTTCCGCGTATTCAAGGGTCTGAAATCTATGTGGTATGACCTCTTTTTTAAGAATTGTTTGAAATTAATTGAATGAACATTGTTTTTTTATTGAGTCAGCAACTCACATCGCGAATCAAGAACGCGCCCATGCTGAATTCACTGAACATCGATGTGATCATTGACCACAGAATCGAAAAGTAGTTCCCAGCTGAAGTTGGCCAGGAGAACCATGTATGATCTTTCCGTTCCATAACAGTCCAGAGGCGGTATACACAGAAAATGTTTCAACGTCTTGAGAACAACAGTCATCGTCGTGGATGATAACCAACAGGTCGACAACGTGGCTCGAAACATGCATGTTACGTGATGGCTGCTGTTACGATTGCTGTATGCTTTGTTTGGACCGAGAATAAAATGAAAGACCGCAGGATATTTCCGGGCAAGCACCATTCTGGTATAGTAGATCTCCAAATTCGCTGCCGCACAGTAAAATACGCCCCATAGTTAATGTCAAGTTATGAACCCGAACGCTAACCATGCGCGGTTCTGAAACATTGCGCGCAGCTGCCTGGCTGGCTGGCAAGCTGCGTGTGTGTTGGCTATCCGAATGTTTCACAAGTTGATTTTCGGGTTTAGAACCTGACATTAACTATGGGGCGTACTTTACTGTGCGGCAGCGAATTTGGAAATGTACTATACCTCGTTGATTGAGTTGAACACTGAACGCGCCGTAGCGTTGTCCGGTCAGTGAGCCGATGTACCCGGGCCATGTGATGCTCGAAAAAATAACCTGCGTGTTGAATGACATTGGTTTGAGGAAGTTCAATGCACCCACGTCACGGCAATGGCCGTAAGTTTTTGGCTAATTTGAAGCTATGTTATGTAGCTTTGTCAGGGACTTCCCAGTTAAGAGAGAGTCCAACGTTTGGGTGCCCCAGCCTGGGTGGAGTAAAATCTCTGAAAATTTTCCTGTCGCCGCTTAGTTTGAAAAATGTTGGCAATAAATTTTAAATTACTCACTGCGTGTAAAAGCATTTGTTTTGGCTTCTTGAGTGAAGCTGCGCAAATTATCGATATTTTTAGTTTGCCGACAAATTCACCATTTTGTCCTACAAATGGCTCAAATTCTCGAAACCGCCGCCGGGGACGATTGCGCCACCAGAATGCAGAATCGATGATCACAATTTCCAGCTGGCTGACTTCAATTGTTTGCGTGTGTACGCGAACAGCAGCAGCAACCCGGCGGCGATTTCGGGAATTTGAGCCAATGTCTGAGCCGCAGGCCTAAGACGGATCAATATAAACTTGGAAAACAGCTTCACAGAAGTGAGTGAGACATCGTATCGTCTTGTCATGTGTTACCGCCCGGTGCCACAGATAAAAAAACACAAAAAAGGCTAACATGGTGTGGATGTTTTCTGAAACATCAGTCCACTTACTTCATTTGTTCCATTCTGGTAGTCGATCTGTATTGTCGCCTCCCCCATGCCCGGTATGCCCCAATCCAAGTTTCGACCATGATAAATCTGACCGCTTTCGTCCGCGTACACAATGCCCGTGCAGCCGTATGGGTTGCTGGTGTTTCAACACGCCATTATGGTTTGCGCATTGAGGAAGCAAAAAATGGAAAGGAAAAGGACGTCACACACCATTTGCTGGCATTAGCTTTCAACCTGGTAGGCGCGATCCCTGACCACATTAGTTTTTGGGAATTATTGTTTATTTACAAAGCTTAAAGCTTGTCGGTTCTTAAATCGAATACCCCGTTGATGTGAAGTATGCACACAAGTGCGCAGAGACGAAAGTGGTCTGGGTGCGAAACATCAGCGAGCCTGACTTACATTTCGTACAGCAGATTCATCATCAGACAGTCGTGTAGTGGAATGCCGGTAATCATCGATCCGCCTGCATGTCTTCTTTCTTTTCCATGTTTTTTTTGAAAAACCAAAGGAAGAGAAAATTTCAGTTGGCACCACCTTTCAATTCCTGCGCGATCTCCGGACGAAGTTGGTCAAGTATGAAATCGGTGAAAAGACTGGAGAACTTGTAGATGGCCTTCACGTACCAGGGACCATTTAGAACATCATTTCTGGAAATAAAGTTGGTTTGAGGAATTTGAGCAAAAAAATCGCCTCATCTCGGGCGTCAGAGCAACTAAGCATAACGAACAATGCGGCCTTGTACAGGTTCTGTAGCGTCTCTGCTTCGTCCACAAGAATGCGAATGTAACGCAGGTACGGAGGGTCAGCCAGGTCGACACGGTACCGGCGCGGCTTGATCACTTTGACGTTTGGAGCTACAAATGGAGAAGTGAAATATTATGGTTCCCGATAATATTGAGGTACATTGAGCAGGCGACCGGAAACGGAGCGGTGCTCTTAGAATGCTTTTTGTTTCATTTGATCCAGAATTCACCGCTTAGTTGAGGTGCCACTATGTATGCCACGGTTATATTTTTCAGTGAACTCCTGTCAACTACAGTATGTACAGTATACCTTAGAAATGAACGCAACCAATTCCTTTTGGTTGAGGAATGTTCCTTTTAACCGCTGAAACGACGTTGAACTGGTTTGCTTACCGTCAAGTTTCGATTCGTCTGCATGCGCAGTGTAGATCAACGTGGCCGCAGCAATGTAGACCATGAAGAGCTTCACGCTTATAGTTGTCGACATGATGGACAGACTTTTGGTTGGATCCTCCAAGCGCCCAAAAATGCCCGAAGGGGTTTGAGCGGTTGTTGCGTCCTATATGTATAGTGCCACCAAAAAGTTGACTGGACCACTTTATGATAATGTCTGCGTTTTGACTGTGATAGTGTGTATTCGCATCACACAGCTGTCCATACTCCCATAGATTTATCAGTCCGCCGCCTTTCCGAGTGTTTCACTTTTAGTGTGTTTGTTGATTATTTGACCATTCTGATAAACATTTTTGATGATGAAGACAGCCTTCAGTGTGCTTTTTTAAGATTATTGTTGCCTAATAACAGGAAATGCCTAAACCTGGGACTCTTATTTCCCCGGGGTAATCAAGTGACATAAACAGTAAAGGTGGAGTTATACTTGTCCATTTTGGGCTTGTAGACAATGAGGACAAAATATTGTTTGAATCATATTTTGTGATAGAGTTGGGGCACTAATTTTGACCAGCGTAAAAGTTGTTTGTTTGGTGCAGGGGAACAACTTTTACGCTGGTCGAAATTAGTGATCCAACGCTATCACAAACTATGATTCAAACAAAAATTTGTCCTCATTGTCTACAAACCCAAAATGGACAAGTATAACTCCAGCTTTACGAACATGAAAGTTGCTTTTCGGAAGTCAATCGACAATATGTCACAAAAGAGCATTACGATACATATAAACAACGAGTGGTAACGAATTGTGTTTTACTTTCGTCATATATGTAAACACAGGTAGGGTTGCGAAGTTTCCCAAGTTAGCTTTGCGACTATAATGAATTATTATTTGCAATTATAGTACTGTGACCATAAAAAATTTCGCAAAAGTACACAAATGTAATTAAAATTTCGACTGATACCAACAAAATATATATACACCGTTTCGAAAATATCACCCCATGCCTGGTGTGCACTCAGATGGTGTGATTGTGTGGTGGTGTGTGCAGCTCTTTCATCACACAGCCGTTCATCGCACAAATCTTGTAGAGCAACGTCGTTGGCAGAAACAACCACACTGAAACATCAGCTTGCTTGCTTTTTATAGCGAGACACAATGTGTGTGTTTGAAAGTGTTTGACGAAATAATCGATTCTCCTCGTGTGCTTAACGTGGCGAATTCCGGTACAAACCGCCCAAAACGGATGCATGGCATAGTCTTCAAGCACGATAGAATGTTTCATTCCCAAGTTTTCATTTGTACGATATTTTTTGCTAGCGTTAATCGAGAATTTTGACCCAAATACCGTGAATCTTTTTGTCAATAACCCGCTTGAAAGTTCTGAAACAACCAACCCCAGTAAACGAGCATCAGGCCAGCGGCCGGTTTCGACACACGAGAGAACACGGCCACACACGCAAACACAAGACCAAGCAGCAGACTGTCAATACCGAGACCCTGGCAAAAACGGGGAGTGATTATTCGTTTTACCCGTAAAAGTGGAAAATTTCAATTAACAAACACAACTGACGAAAAAAGTAGACTCACGATGCAACAATATCCGAACGTAAAGAACGTGGTGTGCCACGTGAGACGGATGGTGACTTGTGTGAAATACAACGTCAGACAGGTGTACTGTAATTGGAATGGCTGTGGGTTACGGTAATTTTTCTAATACCACTATAGACAACACGAAGGAAGATCCAACCCAATCAGCGCCTTTCGCCCATTTATAGATGAGGAACGACGCAAAGCCCATGAGCACGTACATCGTGCACCAGGCTGCACCCATGATTGTGCCGTGTGGTGCCCACGACGGTTTGGCAAAGTAGCCGAGCTGGACAAATGTAAAGAATTAGTATGTTTGTTGCAGGTTAAGAATGTTCGGCAGTGAAGAAAGGTCGTGTTTAATTGTTCTTGGACGATATGTACGTGTCACCATCGATTATTGGTGTACTACAGACCAAACTTTGTGCATTTGTGGGTCACTATTTCACGTCTGCTATGCCTAAGGGTATGCCCGTCAACTATAACCGTGTATCCAGTGGTGCGCGACATACGAGCCAGAATTGCCGACACAAGCAGGGGAGCGACAGTCAAAAACGGGAGCGCCAACCAATCACGTGCTGACATTCGACCAAACACACTGAAATTGAAAGGAATTAGAGGTGCATGTGCACGTGGGGAGCCTATCACAAAGATCTGTGAGAAACATCAGCTGGCCACGCAAGAAATTTTTTAAAAAAATTTTTAATCAAGTAAATTTTTCCCAGAATCAAAATTATGAAAATCAGCAGGGTGTAAGCAATCAATGTGTGTGTGATCAACAAATTGATCCATCAATGGTACACACCGACAGTCTCCATCCTGTTCGTCCCCCTGATGTTCGTGCCCGCTCAACGCCACCCTCTCAGGCGGACGCCGTTGTGAGGGCATACGCATGATCTTCAAGTGCAACGTCTGATGTTTCACTAACGGAAATATGCGCCCATCTAGAACGGATTCGCGCTTCGCTGTTATCTTGGGACAACACACTGTTTAGTGTTAGTTATTCACATAAAAACCAGATTTGACAGAATTGTTGGTGCGGGAGTTCCGCAAAGTCGCTGATCAGCCAAGGGCACCAGGGCCATTATTATTGTGCATAATTTGAAGAACAATATTCCAGCAGAAAATACCGGAAGAATGTCACGTAAGTACCCCACCGAATAAGCTCCCACTGCGGACCAATTTCGAAGCTCTCCGAATAATACTCCCCTATGGACATTTTCAGCCATGTTTCATTTATTGCTTATACATATTATAATGGGGGCTCATTTGAGAACCAATTTTTCTTAGATCCCAAATCCGAAATGAATCCCCAATGAACCACCATAGAACTTATTTATATTTGCCATTCTCCGCTACTGAACTCACCACGTACCTACCTCCCAGCCGATCTTAATGTTTGCCTTGAACTGGCGACGACTTGACACGGTACACAATGCTCTGGTGAAGTTCCTTGCCTGGGCGCGAAAAAATCTAATCGCGCACCTATCAAATTAGAAAGCGGGAAAAATAATTTGGCCTGAAAAGACGAATTTCATTAGTCCGGCCCGAGCACACACGCGTTTGCATCGTGCACAATAAGACATGGTTTTCCGTGCGCAGAAGCTTAGTATTATACATATGTATGTAGTTGGACCTTTATCTGCAAATACATATCTGTCCGCTGCTGCTCAACAAAACGATTGTTTTTTCATCCTTCTATCGATTCCAGAACCTGAGTAGCCAGCGTTATATCACTGTGAAGCCAACATTTTTCACAACAAGGATAAGCAGCCAAGGAATATACCACGGACAAACAGAGCACAAGGGTATGACACAAGTAATACCTAAAAGCCAACATGCTATAGGTCATTTTGTACCTGACACACAAACTGATACAATGGTTAAAACAGTGATATTAACTTTTCACGAACTGTTCGTTTACACCAGCGCAAATTCGAATAAATTTACCATCGATGTATGCGCCCACTTAAAAAAATGAAGTTAAAGCTGCTGGTTAACAACCCTTCGACCGCGCTTGATCTTGGGGGGTAGCACATAAAAACAAAGTTTGGACATCGTGTTACTCGATCCTAATCTGGCGAGCCGATTGGTTGCTTCCTGATGTTTCACGGCCACGTTGAAGTTTGCCCCTGATGAAAAAAATAGAAAAAATTTGAAATGCTGCTGTGACACGAATAGGCTGTTTCAAAGTTTGACACTAGAGTGACAGCAACCTCCAACAGTGTCCCGAAAACCGCAATGCACAATAGCTATTGAAACGTCCGCATTGTTGAATAAAAAAATAAAAGGTTTCAGAACTGGCCTTTTTTGTTAGGATTTTCTACTCGTATAATTTTAAGCATCTGTGGTGAATGAATAAGTTGTCAATTACAATATCCTCTAATATCTTTTTGTTTGTGCCCCCGTTAAAAACACACACCACACAACCCACACAAAGACATCCCAAAAAAAAAACAAAAAAAAAACAACAAAAAAACAAAATTAAATTTTCAAACCTAAAATAATAAAAAAAAAAAAAAAAATATAAAAAATTTTTTAAAACAATATCACCCACAAAAAATAAACAAAAAAACAAAAAAAAAATAAACAAAAACCAAAAAAAAAAACCACAAAAAAACACAAAAAACAAAAAAAAACAAACAAAAACCACAAATTGAAGCCTAAACACAAAAAGTTCAATCCTTCAAGTCAAGCATTAATCCCAGCGTCCTAAAACAAGAAAACATCGGTGTAGTTCATCCGTAAAATCGAATCTGTGTGGTTTGCCGGTGGATCGTGTATATTCGCAACATAGCAGCCATTCAGATCGCAAATGCCTTTTTGCAGCAGAAATGTCACAGACAACCAAATCATGTACACTGCCATTAGGATACTGGCCAAACGTGAGATGGGCCAGAACGTCACCACACAGCCGCACACCAGGCCGGTCAGACAACTGATGAACACCAAGCCCTGAAAGGGATAAGAGAGTGAAACATTTGGCCGACATATGAATGTTGCTGGCACCAGCGGGGCGTAGGGTCGATGTTTTTATGTTTATAGGTTAGCACTTACGAATTGTAAATCTGGCACGAGACTTGCTCCATGCAGGTGTTCAATTAAAATTCTCCAAAAATAAAGGTGAAACAAAAGCAACCAACCAAACAACAGTATCCGAATCCAAAGAACGACGGAAAAAAGCCCTGGTTGACCGCCAACGACAACGCATAGAGCAGCAGCGGCACACGCTGGAACGAAACATAACGTATAGAGTGGCGAACAGCCGCATTCGCAAGTACAAAAAGCTACAATCTTATTTGCAAAAAGTTACATTTAGTTTTACAAAAAGGCAAAATCATGCAAAAAAGTTACATTTCGATTTCAAAAAACTACGGGGCCAACTACAAATATTAATATGATGCAAATTACAAGAACCCACTCGTTGTTGGTTTCCAGCGCCACGTTTCCAAACGATGAACGACGCCAGACCCGTCGATATGAATATGTACGTCCAGACGACACCGAAGAGCCAGCCGGGCGGCGACCACCAGGGTTTGGCGAAATAGTTGCGCTGCAAACAAACAAACAGTTGGTTGTTGCGCATTTTGCTGATATCAGGGTCGGGCAGGTCTGGATTGTTTCGTGTTTGGCTGCGGGGTGTTGGTGTCAATCAGAGTGCAGAAAGTTGAAGTTGCGTGCACGCGCGTGTGCGAAAGCAACTTCCTAGTGGAATGGACAGCGCATGCCAGCGCACGCGCAAAACTTCACGTGCACGCGACTCCAACATTCAGCCTAGAATTGCACCCGGTACTGTACCTACATGTGTGTACAGTATATTTCGATCGCAACAGAATACATCAAAAGCGACACCCCATAACCCCAAGACCAATCATGATCCCAACAAGGTCACATCAAGTACACGGACTTGCTTGGACGACAGTCTTTGACCAGCATTATATGTGATCTGATGTTTCAAGCATACTCACCCTGTAGCCATGTGTGCGACCAGTGAAACTACAGAGCCAGCCCAGCACAAGTGGCACCGTCACACACAACGCGAGCACACCCCAATCGCGCGCCAACATCTTGTAATCACCGAATATGCTGCAATTACAAGTACTGTTGTCGTTTTTCGTAAAGTGAGCTTATTGTTACGATGCCATGTGACAGCATGGACTATACAGCATCGCCCATCCAGCTGCGTGCGTAAAACACCAAACGATCCCTAATTTACGAAGATGCCATTTTTGTGGTCACACACGCGCGTTCTGTTTGTACGGTACATGACTCATTGAAGTAAACGTACTACGATCCCCTGCCGAATCCAATGACATGACAGTATACCGTTCGTTGATCTTCCTCGTCCGTTTTTCCTTTAACTCCGGTGTCGATGGCGGCGACCAACGTATCGATGTTTGCGTACATGCCGTTCGCTTCGGCTCGTTTTTGACCGTTAGACGCTGCGAAACATCACAGCGGTTATATGTGTCGTAGGTTGAAGGCACGCATGTGTTGCCTCTTTCACATGACCAGTTCGTTACCAAATAACAGCTAATGTATAGTCCATCCACCAGCTCATGGCACTTTGTGTTGCTGCTGGCTGGTTTGGTCCCTTCCTCCGCGTTCTAATGAAAGAGAAATTGGGTGTCAGCGATATTGCAAAAAACTAAAAAAATAATAAAATGTGTCGAAAACGATTGAATTCGATCAAATTTAAAATTAAATTAAAATCTATAAAACACGTCGATTTCATAAAAACCACAATTTAGGAGCAAAAATTATTCTTTTTGGAAACTCAATTTCTCTTTCATTAGAACGTGGAGGAAGGGAAGAGGTCGGCCAGCAGCGTCACAAAGTGCCATGAGCTGGTGGACGGACCATACATGTGGCCTGTACCTCAAGAGTGTTTTCATATTTGCGAATTCGCTTGGCTTTGCTCGTTCCTTTGCGGGTGTTTGAAAAGTTCACATTTTCGATGTTTTCTAAAACCTAACTTGCCCATCATAAGTTTATCTTCATCCAAAATCGAGAATTACGGAATTTACAAAATTGTTTGCGTTTTTGGACGACAATACATGGTAGGTATACCTGCGTGTCTTCAGTGGGGGCGAGCTCGGCGTCCACTTCAGTTGTTGCAGCCAAAATGACCACATCTTCCAATGGTGACTGTAGCTGACTCATTACTGCAGGTGACTCGCGTGAAGTTACGGAAGATTCGGGCGGGGAGCGAATGTAGCGAATCACGTGCTCGGTCACATTGGTGGACATGGGGTTGGTGAATGAAAGTTTCAGATTTGACTGGTGCACAAAAGTTGCCTGAATATTTGAAGATGATCCACTTTCCGGCACCTTGCTGCTGCAATTCAGTATTCGGCCGACGACCGTATATGCCGTCCGACAGGTGTTATAGTACTCGCTCTACCTTCGCACATTACAGTAGGTCGGAGCTGATAGAATTAGTGTATCTGGCGCTTCGGATTTGCGTCTTTGATGTTAAAACTTTCTCCAGCTACATGGCAAATCACAACGTAGCCGTAGCAAAATCTGATTATTTGCTTGCACACTGCCTGAATTTCATTAAGTGTGAATAGTTATATTTCTTTCTTATGTAAACAAGCAACACGCCAGTTGTAAGCAGCTACAATTTAGCTACGAAAGGGGGAATAATTAGAGTAACGGAATGAGCTATTGTATGTATACTGTAAGTTCAGATTGTGTCTCTGCAGGAAGCAAGTCCCATTGAGTGCGGCTGGGTTTTCAGCATTCGAACAGTTTCTATTTGCACACAATCGGAAACTTGTTGTTAAGTTACACAATGTTTCAAAGTAAAGATTCCAAATTGCCAGTCTTTCTACTTTTTAGTCTGTTTGAACGCATTTCCAGAAGCGCCCTTTGTCCTTGAAACATTTGATGCCGACTTCTCTGAAGCTGCTGACCACATCGCGTATGTCGATGTGACTGTAAACAATGGAATTGGCACAAGGATTGATTGGAAAAATTATCTATTTTAAAAAAAACCAACATTATACAACAACGCCTGATTGTAAATCAGGCCTGGTATTCCGGCTTATAGTAATGTCGTCAAATCACCGCGTCAAATCTTTTCATCAAATCACATGTATTATTTCTCGCGCTCATTTGAGGCTCATGTTATTGCTTGATTTGACCAATTGATTTTACGACAAAACTATTAGCCGGTATTCCGACCTGTAGTCGTTGCTCAAATGTTTGCCGGATATGATTTCCTCGGTCGCTTTCAACATCAACTCAGCGCCCTCCAAGAACGTGGTCTGAGACGTCCAGAACCGGGTGTTAGCGACGTAAAACAAGTCGAAAGCGTCCCAGACGTCGTAGCTGAAGTTGCGCACAGTTGAATGAAAGCCGGAGACTACAAACTGACTGGGTAGACACCAAGCTTTTTGTGATCGACTTCAACCGACGAATGGTTTCAAATATTTACTGTGCAACTGCGCAAGCCCAATGAAACGTGGCTGTTTCGTCCCATAACGCGCGAGAGCTCAGAGCATTAATTTTTGGCAATTCCGTGGCTGTTACGAAAGAAAGCACACATACAGTATAACTAATTATAGCTCACTCGAATTTCTGAGACATGAGATAGAATGCTCTGTTAAATATGCCAGACGAATAGTGGACGGGCGTGTATGGGGTCAAATCACGCATATGACCAATCTCACGACCCGATTTGCCTTTCCACGGCTCGTCCATACGACGGAGAGACTCGTTAGCCACCTGGAAGATGTGTGATTATGGTTAAGGGTAAAATGGCGGCTAAAATACAGCGCATAAAAGTATACTAGACGGGACCCGTGCCTACGGCCCGGCTACAGCGCCGCGCCCGTGCCGTGCCACCACCCCCCTGAAGACCCGTTAGCATACCCAAAGCTACCCGTGAAAATTGACCCGTCCGAGGGAGGGGCCACACACTCACATACATACTGTACGTCTTCCTGTTTTAGTAGTATAGATGGTGCATTATGTGGTTCGTGCGTATAGTAACACTATGCCAACACGAGCCCGATTTCGGAGCTGGCAGATTTGTGAAGCATTCATAGGTGACTGCGGATTTTGGAGTGGTGCATGAGGATTTTCTCTTTCTATTCTTCTTGTAAGAATACCACCTCCGAAATCGAGCTCGTGTTTGCGTAGGTTGCCCTTACAATAAATATCCTTTCAGGGAGTCTTGGCAAGCGGTGTGTTCGCGCTGACGAGACTCGCAGCCTCGCTCGTCTGTGATGGACACAGTGCAGTGAAATGGGCGAAACTCATTGCCCGCGCAAGCTTGATCTGACGTTGCAAGAAATTGGAGTGGTAAAGCTGTTGACACGGCTGCTTTTAGCAGCTTTCTTTTGATTCAACTCCGCCCAGCTCAATCTCATTGTAAGCTGACTTTGCTTCAGACTTTCATGCTGTGTCTGAGGCTTTTAGTTAGACAAGGCTAATGATGGATTGGGCTTTTGTGAGCCGCCCTGAAAGCTACTGCCCACTGTATGTTTCATTCCATTAAGGTGGAGTTATACTCGTTCGTCGCGAACACAACGAACACGACGAACAAATTCTATTTTTGAGCCAATTAAGCAGGATGAACCAAATCGAGTATCAAAGTGTTGATGCCGGACACAGTAAAGAAATGCACATAATTAATGTTTCAATAACTGCACACAGCTCGCTGCAAATGCAATACAAATTTGTTCGTTGTGTTCGCGACGAACGAGTATAACTTCACCTTAATGCACACAGTACCTTGACAATATCAGCACCAACAGCCCAGTTGACCCCATCTTTGCCCCTTGCGAATCTTTCAGCCGCCTTGCCTGCCATGTCACTAAACGCTTCGTTCAGACCGCCAGATTCGCCTGAAACTTTGACAGCATTCGTCGGTATTGCATGTGCTTGTGCGTAATCGCCAGCGAACTAACATCCGCAAGTTCAAATTTTGTGGCGTGGTCAAACTTGGTCACAGAGATGAGTACAGTTGTGGATTCATCGGTCGCAAGCATGACTTTTACAAATTGTAACGAATCGTTATTTACAGATGACAGCACAGTCCATAGATTTTTGTGTACTTTGTTTGTGGAGACTACTGTGCTGGTTGAAATTGGTAGTGGAAGCAGTAAATCTGTATAGAAGCACCAGGAAAAGGCCACGTGTCTACCAACCCAGGTGCATCAGGTTTGATACCGGTCTATATGTAATCTTTTGCAATTATGAATGAGAAGCTCATAGAGTATCAAAAAACAGTGCAGCCCCACTCACGTCTATATTCCAAGGCCGATGTCTGCGACGTTATTCCATGTGCAATTTCATGTGCGGCTATGTCCAACCCAACCAACGGGTACATGTAACTGCTGCCATCCCCAAACACCATTGATTTGTCGATTGTGTTCCAGTAGGCGTTCTGCAAATTCTACTTTCTCTTTCATTGCTTTTAACGCGGAATGGGCGTATGACAGAGCAGCAGTGACCTGGAAATATGCGCTGTAATGAGTCTTCATTACAAGCTGCATCGCAGAACCGCCATAGGTTTTCAGGGGTGGTTCTCCATACCTGAAGAAAAGGTTTGGGCAAATTCCGCTCCTGAGACAAAAGGGCGGCCGACCGGTCATAAATCATAAATACCCAGAAATCACTGACCAGTTTAAGTACATTTCATAGATTTTCTCGCCGAAGTCCATGGCATCGTTTACGGGTGAGTAGGCGCCGTTAGCTGCGTCTCCGTCCCAAAAACAAGGATTATTATTATTATGCGCGGTCGTGTCAATCTTATGAAGGTGAATTTACACTGATAATAACCGGTTCACATGCTTCTTTTGTGTTTTGCTACATCAAATGTGGGTGATCGACTTAACAAGCGTTTGTCACTGCCAACAATTTTCAACAATAACGTTTTCCTATTCTTGAAATGCTCCGAACATCCGAAATTAACAGATCACGTGACAAATCCCGGTGTTGATGCTAGAGAGGTCTGAAAGTTCAATTTATTGTCGCACAAGCCACAAACAAAACAAAAAAAAAAAAAAAAAAAAAACAAAAAACATTTTATAAAATACCCACTTTGGGGATAGTGATTTAGTGGTGTTTTGGAATTATTGAGAAAGTGGGTTGTTTTTTTTTTTTTGCTTCAATGGTGTTGTGTTTCTTTAATTTTATATGGATTCTTTGGGCCTGTAATAGATCTTTTGTAGTTTTTAGTGGGAGTTTTTGTGATGTTTTCTCCACGAATTCTTTTTTTTCCCTCTTGTCTTTATCTTTTTTTTCTTTTGCCATCCACGGCAAACCCCCCCCCCACCCCCCCCCCCCAAAAAAACCACCATTGTACCCCACCTGTTCGTAACAGTCGAACTCCACTGGTTCGTTATTCTTGTACAGCGTAGACGGATCATGTTTGAGATTGACCACTTTCACGTATTTGGTCTCCATCCGACATTTGCCATTACCCAAGTCCGATAGCACGTATTTCTGCTTCTGAACGCCGAATTCGTATCTGCCTGTGTGAAGGTCGGAATGTGTGGTCTTCAAAAGGATTGTCGAAAATATGTAATTTTACAAATTTCATAAAATATGAACAAAGGTAAAAAAATAAAATGAATAAAAATAAGAAATGTTCTACCGATTTTCAAATTTCCGCCCGGTCCTTCGCCCTTTTTAACATCTTTGGTGGCCTGGCGAACCTGCCGGAATGTTTGCAGATTGTCCCAGCTGTCAATCACCTGTAGACGATGAAGTGGTGTTTCAATGAAAAGTGCACTTTTAAACTATTTTCAAAAATTTTATTTTCCAGGGCAAAGACTGACAAGATGATGTTTCACGCCTACCTGTCCAGTCTCAGCGTCAATCACCTCTGTTGGTATGGAAGGCGCATCAGGCTTGTTGTCGAACATCGACACAACGTAGCCGACCTGTGCGAACATTTGAGTAAATAAAAAATGTAGCAGAATTTCGTGTTCCGTATAAAGTTTTGGAAAATCGGAGCCCCAACTTTCGCCTGGCTGGTCTTTTCGTCGATGTAGATCGTCGTTTGCCCGTGCGCCATTTCAGCTGTGCCCTTTGCCTTGCTGGTTAGATTCTTCACAGCTGGATTTGGGTCAAATTTATGCGGTGATAGGGTTGGGGGTAGGTCCAGCTCGATACCCAGTGTGTGCTGTAAAGTCCAGAACTGGATAGGTGTGGGTACAGGCAGTATATTAAAGTACCTAGCTGCCGAGGACATTGTGTGCGCATTTGTACAATCGCTTACATCTGTACTGACGATGACCTTGTGCACCACACGTTTGTGAAAACAGGCCGAAACGGGCAACCAAAAGACACACTGCACATGCAGTTGAAATTGCAACTTTTAGTTTAACAACCCGAACCTTTCCATACTCCTCTCTTCCTCCAGGGACGAACACAATCTTCGGCTTTTGGCCGGGTGTTTTTGATCTGAGCACTTTCAACCTTGGTGGCTCGCTTACGTCAACGATACGGCTGCCCAACACGGGTATACCCTGTGAATATGGTTCAATTTATGCTTCATACGAGGTTCAAGCACACATGTGTGTGGTGGTGTGTAAGCTTGTAGCTGCGCTACGGTCAGAATTCTCTGGGTGGGTGTTAGGACTAGACCTGCTCTTTGACTAGAACTATATGTGGAGCCTCTATTTATAGGATTGTGTAAGGCGTCAGCACAATTTGCTGAGGTCCAGTCTTACCCGGAGCGCGTGTGCCAATGTACCGTTCATGGATTTTATGTGCAACGTTCAGACAGAAAACAACGACGATACTTGCTCACCATGAACGATTGCTCAGCACGAACTACGGTAATGCCTTCTTTGTTCACTGCCGATTCCAGCAGACGAAATCCATTGCCAACCGCGTCCACTTTCGCTTCGTCACGGCCTTCAGGTAGTTTTGGGTGTTCGCAAAATATTTAGACGGGATAGAGATGTCGTAAAAAGATATACATACGTCCGGGCTGACTTGTTATCGATGGTATTGAATATCAAATCAGATGGCAAGCGCCAGGACTATGCGAGCATGATTTGCCCACAGCGACACAAAGATATTTTTTGAACCCATTTTTTGACTTTCTGGAATAGGCTAGACCTCCTTACTCTCTTATTGGCTTACACTTCATTGTGCGCACCAGTGATGTTTCACTCGAGCAATAAGATCTGCTCGAGGCGCTTTTTTGGAGCGCCAGCGGTGTTCGCACCGACAAGGCCTGGCATCCCGTCCGCCTGTGAAAACAGGCGAATAACGGACAAAACTTCACAGCTGTTAAATTACTCCTTATCCCACTCCGCCGAAGAACCCCAATAATCAGGGTTGAAAAAAAAATTTTTTTATTAACGAGCTTTTTTTAAAAAAAAAAATTTTTTTTTTGATTTTTTTTGACGAAAAATTTTTTTATTAGAAAAAGTGTTGCAAACGGCGTTTCAGGAAAAATTGAAAAAAAATCGATACAACATATTTTTCAAAAATTGAAAAATTTTCGCCTCAGACCGAACTTGTGTGGTGACACCCGGTAGTATTGTGCAGATTCCATGGTCTCCGACCAGTCTGAGGTTGATGTTCACTAACGATGTTACTCTGATGTATTGTAGCATGCCGTACAACGTATTTTAATGCATCTAATGCCGTATATCTGAGATACGACCATCAAAATATCGATTACAGCCCAAATCTTGCGCGTCAGATCGACTTTGCGCGCCCGGTTTTGCACCAGACCTGCATATATACATGTGTAGTAGCATGTAGTAGTACATTATCGGTGCCACATCACTATAAAAGACCAGCCCCGCGCATCCCTGTACGGATTTGGGGACAATACAGGGCGCCGCAGGCGCGATTTTGGAAAAATTGTCTCGTCCACAGAAAAAAAAGTGCCAATTTTTTGCCTCGAAAAAGGCCATTTTTGGACATTTTAGCCCATTTTGGGCAACTTTTTTTTATTAAAAAAAAGCAAAATCTGAGTTTCAAAAAAAAATTTTTTTTTTTAAAAATTTTTTTTAATTGACCACTTTTTTTTTGAAACAACCCTGCCAATAATTGTTCAAGCCGTAATGACGTACTGTTCAGTAGCATGTCATCAATGGCATTTTGCGTCAGTTGCACCAGCGGAATACCAACACCAGCCTGAAACATCGCCGAACTGCCTCCGCGCGTGTGGCGCTCTGACGGGCGGATGTCTGATAGCACCCCTGCGTTCGCGCTCCAAACGCACAACTCTGGCACCGTGCACGCACAGCGGGGTCACGAAAAATAGGAAAACGAAGAGGCGCATAGTTTATTCGGCCCGACTCTAAATATACCTATATACGGAACTTTGGAATCAAAACTGGATGAAAAGGCGTTAAGCGGCAACGATAACGCAGTCGCTGCTTGTTTTTGCTGTTTGTTCAGCAGTTGGTGACCACGTTAGAAAAAACGTGAAGGCGGGACGCTGGTGTTTTAGCTACGTATAGATGCACAGCTTCTTGACACATTCGCTGTAATTTCAAATTAGAATCTGATGTTTATTCAGTTGTGCCGTGTAGGCGACAAAACAATCAATCCCCCGTCATTGTTAGCCAAAGAGTTTTCCGATCGCAGCCCTTGGGGCACTATTCTAGCCGGGGCGGTAACCGGAAAGCTACAGTATCCGTCATTTTAACAAACTGGGTCCTCCGTTTAAAACAGCATCGTGTATTATTTTTAACGGAGTTTATGAGCTGTACAAAGGTACAAATCTGCTAAGGATCACATTTTCAATCGAGTCTCTGTACTTTTCAAACACACACGAAATCACAGAAAGTATGGCACCAAGGACCCAAATCACAAACAGAGCACCCAACAAGTGCATGCCCAGGGCCGAGCCCACTTGTCGTTTGCACTCAGAGTGGTGTACAAACGCAGGCGTACTGTCGAGGTAGCGACGTTGTAGTTGTTGGTGGAAACCTGCAATGTGTGAAACATCATTTTGTAACGGATTATGTATGTCATGCTGATGATGTCTTGATGTTTCTTGGCACCATTTAAAGCAATATAGGCGAAAGCTTGGCATAGTTTCTCGAGCTATAAGTACAGTGTATGCGAACTTCGGATCGGATCGGACGGGCCAATCACATTGCTGTATAATACGATTGATGTGCTCGACTCATAATCTGATCTGATCATCGTCAAGTTTGATAGCGGCCCGTAGTGAGGAAGCATATTATATTGATGAACTTAAAGGATTTACCAAAATCCGAAGTGACACGCAACCACCAACCCTGCGAGGCCATCACGGCTCCGGCCAATCTCCAATTTCGTCTCATAAACCGTTGATTGCAAACGTATCCGGTCACAAAAGCGGGCAGGTCAGTGAACTTGCCGATACGAAAGTCGCAATGGCGCCCGAAATAGAACTCGGCCGAAAACTTGTCGGTTATGAAAATTGTTGTCCCTTTCAAGTTGTGTAATGTTTCATACGCTTGCGACACGTTCACAAACACGTAGTTGGCTGATGTTTCAACCCGTAATCGTGATTCAACGACGTTTTTCAGTCGTTTGTGTATGAGGAGACGGGGTCCACCGCTGGACAAGATTGTTTCGAACGATTTTGTGGCATCCAACGTCTCCCTTGGCTTCAGAAATAATGAAAGTATGCTGCCTGCGTACAACGGTGGCATGAGAGCAAGGTACAGGCCGGTTAGCAGCACAATTAAACGCGTGAAAAGACCTGAGGCGTGAGTCTGCAAAAATAAATCAACTTTAAAGTCTGCAAAACATAAAATTTTAAAAGTCCAGTATTTAATTTCGGCGACCGAAATTTAGGACATTCTCTGGTGTCATTAACTAACTGGTTTCTTCATGACGACAAATTGCCAAATCACGCGATCGAATATGCAACCGATCGGCGTTGCACCGTTTGTGTCGTGCAGTGTTGAGACGAGAATCAAGGCTGAGACCAGGAGCACGAAAAGGGCCAAAACTGTGAACCACATTCTGCCACTGAACGCCGCTGTTATGAATGCGAAGGAGCCTGTGAGAATGAAATTCAGAATTGCTGTGCTTGGAGGATAATCGCAGAGCGACGTAATCAAGATTTTGCAGCTTGCGGCACAGAATATTCGCAAACCTGCAAGGCTCATTTCATTCTCCTCGCGTTGTACAAAAACGATCGTGTTGAGAACCGGATGAAAAACGAAATCCAGGCCTGAAGATTTTCGTGGCAGTGCGCTGATCTGAGTCGGGACGCAGTCAATCTGGCCTGATTGAACGAGCAAAGTCCAGTTTTGGACCGAGGCAGCAGGTAGGTCGACAAACTGCACTTCTTGCCTGAGCAGGCGCATGGTGTAGATGATAAGTTCGGGCAGGACACCCGAGCTCAGACAAGGATGTTGGTTGAAAACGCATGCGTTCAATTCCGGTGGGTCGGTGGGTTGGAAGCCGAATTTTAGTTTTGTCATTTTAATAATTTCGCAACTAGTTCTGACAATTTATCACAGCGCATTGAAGATATTTTTCCGAACAATGGAACACGTTCAAAATCAAAGCTAACGCAAAGCGGTGTGACACTGAGCTGAGTCCATACACGTGTTTCCAAACCTGCACTGCGCTGGCACCAGGGTTGTCTGGATTCCTTCTTTGTGTTTGTCTGTTACTCATCCAACGGCCACTCTGTGAGGATAATGAAATTGGCACCACAACAAGTAAATAGAGAAATAAATGGCCGTATTGAATTCCCAAATAAAGAAGGGTGCTGTTTGATGGACACACTGCGGGTCGCAACAAATGGCTTGCCATGAGCTGGTTAATAAAATGCACACCTCGACATAAAATGAAATGTTGAACAAAACGGGTGCGCAGCCAAGACAACGTGCGTTTGGCCTCCGGTAGGGACTAGGCACTATTTCCCGCGGGAAATGCCACTATCCAAAATATTTCCCGGGAAACGGGGACGGGAAATTTTCCGCAAACTTCCCTCCCTCCCGCGAAAATCCGCGAGCCCTATTTCCACTAGTTCCCGCGCGAGCCCTGGTCAGGGTTGGACTGTGTGAGGTGCAAGTCAGCACGACCACCCAGCTCTGACGTAAGGCAGGATATAAAGGTCAATCACCCAGCATTGCTTGCTTACCGTAATTATTGTGCGACGATTCAGTCTCGGGGCACAGGTTCAGTTCCGGCCGATTCGGGCCCGATCTATTCGGGCCCGGCTGGACCCTAAGCCTAAGCCTACAAATAGGCCAAATATGCTGGGCTTTGACTTCCGGGCCTGAAAAGTCGCGGAATATACCGTAATACATTCGCTGTTATGTGAATCATTATTTAGATTTTGACCACCGCAGTTGTTGTTATGCTCTGATTTTTTATGGTGATTTTCGTTATACACACGCCGCGTATGCCGACGCTGGCTGTTTGTTTTGCAGAACAATGGCACGTTAAAGCACACCAAACCAGATATTTTGCACAGCAATACTTTTGGCGAGATCTGAGACGAAGCGCTGGGGTTCACCTGCAAGTTTTATGCGATTCATAGGTGAAAACTGAGGTGTGAAAACTGAATGAACCAACAACATGTGCGCGCACCACACGACCGACGTGAAAACGTAAACACGAAATAACAATAATCACAATGGAAGATGAGTATTGACCGCTCGCAGAGCATATGTATATCAGCTGAAACATTACAACTCCATAGTAAACAAAGTGGTCGGGTCCGGGTCATCTAATCAGCAGTGTGGAGCTTTGACTGTAACGGTTTTCTTTCAATCCACATTTGTTGCTCACAAACATAAAGAAGACCAAGAGGATGTCATATATTGCGTGCTCCCGTCTCATGGGCACAATAATCTGTGCCAAACAAATGTCGCTAATGGCTAAAAGTTAAAACAAGCGAAGCAAATAAGATAAACGGAAGATAGATAAAAAGCAGAATAACCTCAGAAAATGATGAAGGAACACATAAACAAGGGATGGGACCATGGAACTCCCCGTAGACAGATGCGCCAAAGAAAACGTTTCCACACCATACCAATACAGACCCGGTTTATCCAGCTCCACTGCACTGGGGAGAAGGAGATACATAAACATACACTTCACATCAACGGAACCAACGCTAGATGTCTCCTACGTTCAACTTTTGGCTCAGGCTTCGAGGATCAGGCTCAGGTTCAGGCTTTCCATTTTTATAATTCGATTCAGGCTTAGGCTTAGGCCCCAGCCAGGAAGACCTGTGGCCATTTCTCACGTCCGCGCCTAATTTAACGCCTGAAACGAGAACTTAACACAGTTAGGATGCGGCAGTTTCGCGTCAATGGGTAATATTTTCGAAACGGTGTAAAGGTGAGTTGGGTGTAAAGGTCGGTGTCAGCTCAATCGAAAGCTCGGTCGGTGTCAGTTGATGGAAGACTGATTACTATTGTAATCACTGCACCCTGCAGAGGCTCTGGCGGGAAGACTGATTATGAATTTGAAAATAAAACGGATTAAACGGAATCCGCATAATCAGCATTCCCCCCAGGGCCGTTTCCCAGGAAGACTGATTACGAGTGCTATGCATGCCACGCATGTATTCAGCCTAAGCCCAAGCCTAAGTTTAAGCCTGAGTCAAGGCCCAAGCCTAAATATGTGCGCTAACGTGAGCCTAAGCCTAAGCCTAAGCCTGAACTCAAACCTAAGCCTAAGCCTTGGTTCAGGACTAAGCTACAGCTGAATTCCGTTTAATCCGTTTTATTTTCCAGTCCATAATCAGTCTTCCCCCCAGCACGCAAAAATCCGTTTAATCCGGAAAATCCGTTTAATCCGTTTTATTTATAATCAGTCTTCCCGGCACGTCGGTGTCAGCTCGGTGTAAACATGAAACATTGCCTGCTGTTAACGTGGAATGTTTCATGTTTACACCGAGCTGACACCGACCGAGCTTTTGACCGAGCTTACACCGACCTTTACACCCAACTGAGCTTTACACCGTTTCGAAAATGCCACCCAATTTATTTGAATTTTATCTCCGCGTGGGGTGGAGGACGTCGAAATATGTGATCTGCACGTGATGAGAAAAAGGCGCCAAGCTTACAAAGATTAGCGATTACAGTAACCCAAGAAAAGAAATTTAAAAAATTCGCCGACGCCCCTCACGTACGGGCCGGAGATTTGGGGGGAGGGGTTCGGGCCGGGCCGGGCCGCGAGAGGTCGGGCCGGGCCGGAGATTTGGGGGCTCGGGCCGGGCCGGGCAGACCTAAAAATTTTTGTTCCCCCTAGCCAGTGTAGTTCCTGGTCCGGAGGGGGAACAGACGTACCCTCCACTATTTTCGGAGGGGGAACAGACGTACCTACCTGGGGGGGGAAGGGTGGGAAGTCCCAATTTGGGGGGGGGGACGGAAAAAAGTCATTTTTTGAGGTCGAAAAATTGGACTATTTTTTCCTTCTTTTGCGAAAAATCCCCTATAAAAAGGGTATTTTGGCGTTTTTTTGGAGGTTTCACCTAAAGTTTACCTATTTTTGGCCTAAAAATGCCTATTTTAGGCCTAAATTTGCCCATTTTAGGAAAAAATTGGGGGAGCAGACGTACCCGGAGGGGAACAGTGGGGCAGGCGTACCTCGGAGGGGGAACAGACGTACCCGAGGCCGAGGGGGGTCCCCCCTCCCCCCCAGGAACTACACTGCCCCTAGCTCGGCCGGTACAGTAGGTAGGTTGCCGCCCCACATTTTTGGTGGTACACAGTGTTGGAGCTGGGGGGGAGGGTTTGGGGGGTATCCCCCCCCAGTTCAGTAGGTATCCCCCTCGCCTGGTACAGTAGGTATCGCCCCAATGTTTGGCATGCTACAGTAGGTATTCCCCCCCCGATTTTCACCCTCGTCAATTCACCATATTCATGTTCTCAGACCAGTGTAGTTCCTGGGAGGGAGGAGGCCCCCTCGGGTACGTCTGTTCCCCCTCCATGGTACGCCTGCCCCACTGTTTCTCCTCCGGGTAGGTGCGTCTGCTGGCTCCCCCAATTTTTGCCTAAAATAAGCAAATTTAGGCCTAAAATTGGCATTTTTAGACATAAAATGAGTGGTTTTTAGGTCAACGTCAAAAATCGCCAAAATACTCTGTTTATTGAGTCTGAGTCATAGTTTTTTTTAGACACTTTTTAGGTGCAATTTGCACCTAAAAAATCAGAATTGCACCTAAAAATTCAGGGTTAGGTGCAAGGTTGCACCTAAAATTTTGGGCCCTTGTTTGCTTAATTTCGCATTTATACAGCATCTTTTAAGGTTGGAAAGCTTAGAAACAAAAAAAATGCGCTGCGCGGCTTTTCATTCCTTCCAATAAATTCCATCGAAGCTTTTGGTCGACATCGACAAAAAATATTGATCTGATTGATTGATTTCGTACACAGTTAGTACCTGGTGTGCTGGTGATAAGATTCAAAACAAATACATGCTGTACTAGGATCAGTGTAGTTCCTGGTCCGGCGAGGCGGTTAGTGAACCTACTCACTTTGTCGGTGCGGCGGCTAGTGTACCTCCCTGTGGGGGAAGGAGGGGGGAAGACCAAAATTCAGGAAAAAGTCCTTCTTTGAGGTAAAAAATTTGACCAATTTTTGCCCTTTTTGGAAAAAATTCTCCATAAATAGGGTATTTTGGCGACTTTTGACAACACCCATTTTAGGCCTAAATGCCCATCTTGGGCTAAAAATGCCTATTTTAGGCAAAAATTGCGGCGGTTAGTGTACCTGGTGCGGCGGCGGTTAGTGTACTAGTGTACCTTGGTCGCGGCGGTTAGTGTACCTTAGGAGGGGACCCCCCTCCCCCAGGAACTACACTGACTAGAACTAGAGCAGAGCATGACAACAGTATTAGATACCCACACAGTAAATGAACTGAACAGCGAAAGTAATTGATTCGTACGTGACCCCCAAATGTGGATATGGTGACGTGAAAATTTTACTGTTTCGTTTTCTTCTCAATCGGTTCTCAATAATGAAACTAGTACAAAATGTGCCACAAAATGTTGAACTTTCCCTGAAAAGTTTGCTTTTGCTAAAGGAAAAGGCATTCATTGCGTTACAACTTTATTGAACTTCTAAAAGCACGCAAATAGCATTGAACAGACAACCTGGCAAAAACAGCCTAAAATTGGCGTTTTTTGTCCAAAATAGGGGTTGCACCTACTTTGGCCAGCTTGCACCTAAAAATTGGGGGGTTGCACCTAAGTTGCACCTAGTGAATTTTGAAAAAAAAAACCCTGGTCTGAGTGTAGTTCCTGGGGGGCAGTGTAGTTCCTGGTCCGGCGCGGCGGTTAGTGTACCTACCCCTTTTTTCCGTGCGGCGGTTAGTGTACCTCCCTGGGGGGGGGGAAGCAGGGTAGTACTTGGGGGGGGGTGGGGGGGGGGGGTCCCCCCCCCCAAATTCATCTATCTATCGTCAACACTTTTTGATTTCATCTATCTATCGTCAACACTTATGGGCAAATCTATCTATCGTCAACAAATTCTGGGAACAATCTATCTATCGTCAACACATTTCGACCCCAAAATGGGTATTTTTGCCTCAAAATGGCTCAAAATCGGTATTTTTTGTCCCAAATAGGCAAAAAATCGCGCGCTACGCGCGGATTCAGTACATCTTAGTACATTTTCACTAATATTTACACATTATTACCTACTTAGTACACTATACTATACCTTGATTTTTGGCGACCCCCCCCCCCCCACCATCTATCTATCGTCAACAAGTTTGGGTCGACCCCCCCCCCCAGATTTCGGACTTGGGTCATCTATCTATCGTCAACACATTTCGGGTCCCAATCTATCTATCGTCAACACCCTGACCAAGTACTACACTGGGGGGAAGACCCAAATTCAGGAAAAAGTCACTTTTTGAGGTAGAAAATTTGACCGATTTTTTGCCCTTTTTGGAAAAAATTCTCCATAAAAAGGGTATTTTGGCGACTTTTGACAACATTGACCTAAAATTACCCATTTTAGGCCTAAAAATGCCCATTTTAGGCCTAAAATTGCTTATTTTAGGCAAAAATTGAGGCGGTTAGTGTACCTGGCGCGGCGGTTAGTGTACTAGTGTACCTTGGTCGCGGCGGTTAGTGTACCTTAGGGGGGGGACCCCCCCACCCCCCCCAGGAACAACACTGCTGGGGGGTCCCCCGAGTACGTCTGTTCCAGAGATCGGAAACGGGCCGGGTAAAGTCGGCCCGGCCCGGTCGGCGAAAAGTCCGGCCCGGCCCGGTGGAGGGCTGCAGGTCGGCCCGTCCCGGCCCGGCCCGGTCAGCCAATTTTCAACTGCCGAAAACTGAGAAAGTCCAAAAAGCTGAAAAAAATTCGAAAATTTTCTGCCGAATACTTGTTTTCACTGGTGCAGCTGGGGGGAAGGGGTAGGTAGGTAGATTGACGCGCCAACCTGATGCAGTACGTGAGTCGCCGCCCCGGCTGGTGCAGTAGTAGGTATAATTTTTGGCTCAAAATGGTTTAAAATCGGTATTCTTCACTCCATATACCTGGGCGAAAAATTGCGCGTGACGCGCGAAATTAGCGCTCATGAGTACATTCTCAATCTCATCAATATGTTATATGTAGACATAAAAATTTTGTTCCCGGATGACCCCCCTAGCTCAGCCGGTCGGTACTGCAGGTAAGTTGATTGAGGGAGGCCTTTTTGGTGGTACAAGTAGGCTGATTGCAAAGGCATGGGTAAGGGTAGCTACACCCTCAAATGATAGAAAAGCACTTTCATCATCATTTTCAACGACCAAAAAGTCAAAATTTTCCCAGTTAATCTTCAACTTTGGTATTGGGCAATGGTGTAGCAGGGAGGGGGGTGGGGCCCCCATGCCCCATCCCCCCCCCCAGCCACTACACTGGTATTGGGTATTGGGTGCCACGCCTTGGGTGGGTCTGCTGCTCAGCTGGTATTTTGAGCAGTGTGGTGGCAGGCCAATCGACCCAAGATACCCTAAGGGGGGAAGGTTTCGGACTTACTCGAGATACCCCCCAGAGGCTACCCAAGATACCCCTATGGTCCGTCAAAAGGCGAAAAAAAGCCGTTTTTTGCATGCAATTTTACTGCAAAATTGGCCTAAAAATGGGTACTTTTTGACATTTTTGCCGAAAATTGGCTTAAAATGATCATTTTTGGGTGGATTTTTGGGGGTCCAGAGGTCGAAAGACACCTATTTTTCCCTTGAAAACCATAAATCTACTTAGGGCGCCCTTAGTCATAGTGGAAAATGGAAATGGAAATGCAAAAAATAATCTATGTCCAAGTTTTCCATTTCCATTTCCAATATGACTAAGGGCATACTGGAAATGGAAAATGGAAATGAAATAAAACATTTACTGCAGCAGCCATGTTTTGACATGTGACAAAAACATTTTCTGTTCCACTCAATTCTCGGCCGCTGATTGGTCAAATTTCACACTGAAAATGTTTTGTTTCATTTCCATTTCCAATATGCCCTTAGTCATATTGGAAATGGAAATGGAAAACTTGGACATAGAATATTTTTTGCATTTCCATTTCCATTTTCCACTATGACTAAGGGCGCCGTTACTCGAGATTATGGTTAGAGAGATGTCGGGTGCCGGGTGTCGGGTGCCAAAAAAGTGTAGGTGTCGGGTGCCTCCAGGTGTCGGGTGTCGGGTTTTTTGGGACCCGACAGCCGACACCCGACACTTACGGTTCAAAAAATCAGTTTTGCCGAGAAAAGAATTTTGAGAGAAAATTTTCTTCGAATCAAATGTTTCCGAAGACGCAGAATGTGTCATTTTGGTGTTTATTTTGTGTGAAAATACTTGAATTCAGTCACTTGATCCAAAAAATTGCACTAATAGTGCGAAGGAGCAAAAAGTTGCCTGTTTTTGGTCCAAAAACAGGTGTCAGGTGTCGGGTTTTTTTCCAAAAACTAGATGTCGGGTGTCGGGTTTTTTTGGAACTGTCGGGTGTCGGGCAGTGTAGTTCCTGGTCCGGAGGGGGAGATAGCGGACCCTCCGTTTTTTTCGGAGGGGGAGATAGTGTACCCCCGAGGGGGGAAGGGGGGGGGGAAGACCCAAATTCGGGAAAAAGTCACTTTTTGAGGTAGAAAATTTGACCTATTTTTGCCCCTTTTTGGAAAAAATTCTTCATAAAAAGGGCATTTTGGCGACTTTTGAGAACATTGACCTAAAAATCACACATTTTTGGTATAAAAATGCCCATTTTAGGCCTAAAAATGCCTATTTTATGGGGAGATAGGGGGATAGTGTACCACCTGAGGGAGGGGGAGATAGTGTACCCGAGGGGGGACCCCCCTCCCCCCCAGGAACTACACTGGTGTCGGGTGTCGGCTTTTTTTCTCAAATGTCGGGTGTCGGGTATTTTCAGATGTCGGCTGTCGGGTGTCGGGTACCCCCCCCCCCCCCCCCCGACCTCTAACCCTACTCGAGATACCCTTTGGGGTCGGCTCGAGATAGATACCCTTCCCCCATCCCCCCTTTGGGTTGACTTGAGATAGATACCCCTTAGGGGGGGGGGAATCCCCCCCAGCCACTACAGTGGTATTTAGTATTGGGTATTGGGTCAGGGGCCAGGTATTGGGTATTGGGTGGGCCTAAAAATGGGTATTGTGCCCATGCCTAGACACGGTGACATTCTGGCGAGCCATTGAGCTGAAAACAAGACAATTCGGTTGTGTGAACATTTGGAAATAATATAGTTTGAGGATAGTCAACCTCGAAAGACGGCATTGTATCAGAGAGAGACCGTTTTTTTCTCAATTTCAGTTTCAGTTACCGTATTCCCTAAAATACAAGGGGGCTTACCGAGTGAGGACCATTTTTTTCGAAAAAAATGCTCGTTTTTTTCTTTTTTCCTCGATCACCATTTTTTCATTTTTTTGTTTCCTTTTTTTGATTGCCATTTTTTCCACGGAAAAAAAGGAAAAAATGAAATATTTTTTTTTCATTTTTTTCCTTACTATTTCTGTCAATTATTGGGGGGATCTATTTCCGACAATACGGTAGTAATATTATGAACAATAAACTTGTACACAATTCACACATTTGCGCTGGTCTCGCTTTTGTTGACCACTTTTGGGCACAATGGTGAAATTACTGGATCAGTGGTGTAGCTACCCAGGCGGGGCGGCAACTTACTGTACCGGTGACCCACTGTACCACCAAAAATGTGGGGCGGCAACCTACCTACTGTACCGGCCGAGCTAGGGGGGGGGAAGAAAATTTTTTTGGTCGAAATCTTGAAGAAAATGTGCTCTAAAATTCGCGCGTAGCGCGCAATTTTTCGCCTATTTGGAGTGAAAAATACCAATTTTATACCATTTTGAGCCAAAAACAGCAACTTGGTACTGTACCAGCCGCCGGGCGGCGACCTACCTACTGTACCAGGATGGAGCGTCAACCTACCTACCTACTGCACCTTGGGGGGACCCCCCCACCCCCCTGCTACATCATCCCCCTATACAGTAGTGTATTAAGGCTTGATAGTGGTGCACAGGTACATTTATGCACGTTTGTTGTTCGTCCAGATCACATAATAAGCCTCTTGTTGACGAATAGACACGAATAAATGCGATTACAAACTAAAAAACATCCTTTCAACCCCATTTTTTGGGGGTTTTTGGGCGGTATTTCTGGGAACAATTTTTCAGGTTCGGGTCAGTGATTTAATAGAGGCCCCCCGGAATAGAGCCCCAAAATGACGTCAGTTAATTAATAGGGCCCCCTTCTATTTAGGTTTTTACGGTACTTATTGCACTGTACCAGTGATGTGGTGGGGGGGGGTATGGGGGGTATTACCCCCCACCCCCCCCCCCCCCCCAACTGCTAGGTAGCTGTCTTGCTCCGAAACCCATACCCCCCCCCAAACTGGCTAGCTAGCTTTCTTGCTCCGGTCATCAAGTAAGAAAAGTGTTGATTTTAGTGCCAAAATGACCATTTTATGGGCCAAAATGGTCAAATTCGTTCAAATTTTCTCACACGTGCACAAAAATACGCATTTTAAGGCTTATTTTAGCATAATTTAGACCAAATTTTATACCGCTGTTTTTGACTTCTGGACCAATACCCCCCCCCCAAATCGGGGTACCCGGCTAGCTAGCTAGCTTTCTTGTGCCGGACCCCTCCAGCTAGCTAGCTTTCTTGCTCGGACCAACTACATCACTGCACTGTACTGTGCCTTGATTTTTGGTTACCCCCTACCCCCACCATCCAGTGTAGTTCCTGGTACGGCGGGGAAATTAGTGTACCTCCCTACTTTTTCGGAGGGGAAATTAGTGTACCTCCCAACCTCCCTGGGGGGAAGGGGGGGGGAAGACCCAAAATCAGGAAAAAGTCACTTTTTGAGGCAGAAAATTTGACATACTTTTACCCCTTTTTGGAAAAAATTCTTCATAAACTGTGTATTTTGCCGACTTTAGAGAACATTGACCTAAAAATCACACATTTTAGGCCTAAAAATGGCCATTTTAGGCAAAAATTGGGGAAATTAATGTACCCGGAGGGGAAATTAGTGTACTAGTGTACCTTGGTCGGGGAAATTAGTGTACCTTAGGGGGGGTCGCCCCCAGGAACTACACTGCCACCATCTATCTATCGTCAACAAGTTTGGGTCGACCCCCAAGATTTCGGACTTGGGTGACAACATCCTCTCGCAACCTTGGAAAATATCTCGGAAATTTTTGAAAAAAACCGTTTTTCCAAAAGTTGCCACTTGGAAAAATTTCCGGAAAAATATAAACGTATTTTTCCGGGCCTCGGAAAAAAACTTTTTTCGTTTTTTTTTCAAAAAAACGGTCTTTTTCGGCCCGCAAGTATAGCCCAGTGTAGTTCATGGTCCGGGGGGGGAGATAGCGGACCCCCCGTTTTTTCGGAGGGGGAGATAGTGTACCCCCGAGGGGGGGAAGGGGGGAAGACCCAAATTCAGGAAAAAGTCACATTTGAGGTGAAAATTTTGACCTATTTTTGCCCCTTTTTGAGAAAAAAAATCCCCTATATAAAGGGTATTTTGGCGATTTTTGACAACACTGGCCTAAAACTCACATATTTTAGGCCTAAAAATGTCAATTTTAGGCCTAAGAATGCCCATTTTAGGCCTAAAAGTGCAGGCAATAATTGAGGCGGTTAGTGTATCTGTCGCGGCAATTAGTGTACTAGTGTACCTTGGTCGCGGCGGTTAGCGTACCTTTGGGGGCCCCCAGGAACTACACTGATCTCTGGTCACATTACGGTACATTTTGCGGTGTCTATTTTGTTTGTTTGTTTTTCAAAAATTTTTGTGCGATATCCTGTGAGATTGTGTTACACAAACGTAACACAAACCGCATTCGTTGTGTTTAGTTTATCGTTTTCAGAATTCTGACAAACAAAATGAACGGACGATCCTGCTTGAAATTTGCGACATGGACAACAATCCGGGGCAAGAGGAGACGGAGGCTACGACAGCAAGGATTGGCGAGAATTGAGCGAATGTCTGGTGTTGGTGCCGCATCCGCAAATTCAGTCCGAAAAAGGTGATTCGGCCGAAACATGAAAAATTGGACAGGTCAGCTTCGTACAATTCGGTGCCTTCACAAACACAGACGGAAAATGAAATTGAAAAAGGTCGGTTTCGGTTCTGGTTGTTTTCTCCTTCTCAGGAAAAAAACATTTTTTCCTCGGGAAAATAATAGCCGTCAATTGGAGTGGCGACTTTGGTTGCAATTTCTCCGGAAAAATAATTCTTGAAAAAAAAACCGTTTTTTCGGTATTTTTCCGAACCAAAATTCGGTCGCCGGTTCAGTTGAAATGGGGTAGATTTGGGCAAAATGTGGTCTAAAATTGCTTCGTGAGGTACTCACATGCCACACAATCGACCAACACCCATACATTGTAGTTGCGATTTTGCGCGATTTGAGAAATTGACCTCGCTGCGCCACTTTTTTTGGAAAATTTGGAACCTTTTCCGAAAATGTCGATATTTTTTCAGTACCTGGAAAAATATCGGTGCGTTATTTTGGCCTTTGAAAAAAATGATTTTTCCTTTTTTCCAGGAAAAATCGTTTTTTACCTGCAACTAATTGGAGGCATAGTTTTTGCTACTAAATGGTAGCAATTCGCTACTAAAAATTTCCCGTTGCTACTGAAAAATCGAGGTTTAGTAGCAATTTGCTACTAAAATCTCAGGGCTTAGTAGCAAAAAATATACCATATATCTAGAGTATCTGAACTTTACTTTTTTAAGCGTCTTAGCCCCGAAAATTTTTGCGCTTCGCGCGTTGCTTGATTTATTCTGATGGTCACAAGGAGCGAGCTGGTGGGGTCGCCAAGTAACTGTTGACTCGTTGTTTCATTATGGTGATACCCATGCAGTTCGCTAAGGCGCCAGCGGGACTAGCCCGCCGTTTAGCACCCGTTGCTGGACAGTGCCTTCTCGGACTACTCAATCTCTTTGTTTCATTATGGTGATGCCTATGCAGTTCGCTAAGGCGCCAGCGGGACTAGCCCGCCGTTTAGCACCCGTTGCTGGACAGTGCCTTCTCGGACTGACCTCATATTAGTACATATGTAGTTTGTCAATCTCGTCCTTTTATTATGGTGATGCCAATGCCGTTCGCTAAGGCGCCAGCGGGACTAACCCCCCCCCCCCCCGTTTAGCACCCGTTCCTGGACAGTGCCTTCTCGGACTACCCAATCTCGTTGTTTCATTATGGTGATGCCCATGCAGTTCGCTAAGGCGCCAGCGGGACTAGCCCGCCGTTTAGCACCCGTTGCTGGACAGTGCCTTCTCGGACTACTCAATCTCGTTGTTTCATTATGGTGATACCCATACAGTTCGCTAAGGCGCCAGCGGGACTAGCCCGCCGTTTAGCACCCGTTGCTGGGCAGTGCCTTCTCGGACTACTCAATCTCTTTGTTTCATTATGGTGATGCCCGTGCAGTTCGCTAAGGCGCCAGCGGGACTAGCCCGCCGTTTAGCACCCGTTGCTGGACAGTGCCTTCTCGGACTACTCAATCTCGTTGTTTCATTATGGTGATGCCCATGCAGTTCGCTAAGGCGCCAGCGGGACTAGCCCGCCGTTTAGCACCCGTTGCTGGACAGTGCCTTCTCGACACTCAATCTCGTGTTCATTATGGATGCCTTCGCAGGCGCCAGCGGCACCAGCCCGCCGTTTAGCACCCTATACACCCTTCTCGGACTACTCAATCTCGTTGTTTCATTATGGTGATGCCCATGCAGTTCGCTAAGGCGCCAGCGGGACTAGCCCGCCGTTTAGCACCCGTTGCTGGACAGTGCCTTCTCGGACTACTCAATCTCGTTGTTTCATTATGGTGATGCCCATGCAGGTCGCTAAGGCGCCAGCGGGACTAGCCCGCCGTTTAGCACCCGTTGCTGGACAGTGCCTTCTCGGACTACTCAATTTCGTTGTTTCATTATGGTGATGCCCATGCAGTTCGCTAATGCGCCAGCGGGACTAGCCCGCCGTTTAGCACCCGTTGCTGGACAGTGCCTTCTCGGACTAACCTCATATTGGTACATATGTAGTTTGTCAATCTCGTTGTTTCATTATGGTGATGCCCATGCAGTTCGCTAAGGCGCCAGCGGGACCAGCCCGCCGTTTAGCACCCGTTGCTGGACAGTGCCTTCTCGGACTACTCAATCTCGTTGTTTCATTATGGTGATGCCCATACAGTTCGCTAAGGCGCCAGCGGGACTAGCCCGCCGTTTAGCACCCGTTGCTGGACAGTGCCTTCTCGGACTACTCAATCTCGTTGTTTCATTATGGTGATGCCCATGCAGTTCGCTAAGGCGCCAGCGGGACTAGCCCGCCGTTTAGCACCCGTTGCTGGACAGTGCCTTCTCGGACTACTCAATCTCGTTGTTTCATTATGGTGATGCCCATGCAGTTCGCTAATGCGCCAGCGGGACTAGCCCGCCGTTTAGCACCCGTTGCTGGACAGTGCCTTCTCGGACTAACCTCATATTGGTACATATGTAGTTTGTCAATCTCGTTGTTTCATTATGGTGATGCCCATGCAGTTCGCTAAGGCGCCAGCGGGACCAGCCCGCCGTTTAGCACCCGTTGCTGGACAGTGCCTTCTCGGACTACTCAATCTCGTTGTTTCATTATGGTGATGCCCATACAGTTCGCTAAGGCGCCAGCGGGACTAGCCCGCCGTTTAGCACCCGTTGCTGGACAGCGACTTCTCGGAC